>MCJB01051218.1:1953-25179 GCA_002018475.1 Nicotiana obtusifolia | reverse complement strand
GACGGCGAACCGTCTCAATCTCGCGAGCTATGTCCACCACTTCTTCGAAAGTAGCACCCAATACTCTCTCCCTGGTCATAAAAATACGGAGATTATAGTTAAGGCCATCCACAAACCTCCTGATCCTTTCACGGTCAGTTGGAACCATCCATACAGCATGTCGAGCCAACTCAGAAAATTTTGACTCATATTGCGACACAGTCATATCCCCCTGTAGCAGCCATTCGAACTGTCTACGTAACTCCTCTCTGCGGAACTGCGGCACATACTTCTCCAAGAAAAGAGCGGAGAACTACTGCCAAGTAAGGGGCGCTGCATCAACCGGCCTACACCTCTCATACGCCTCCCACCAATTAAAGGCAGCTCCCGTAAACTGAAAGGTGGTGAATGCCACACCACTGGACTCAAGAATCCCGGCTGTCCGGAGCATTCGCTAACACTTATCAAGGAAACCCTGGGCATCCTCGCCCTCAGCACCCCTGAATGACGGAGGCTTGAGTCTGTCAAACCTCTCAAGACGATGTTGTTCATCATCTGGCATAGCTGGCACTATGAATTCCTGAGCTGGTGCAACCGGCTGGGCTGGAGGTGCCCCCGGCATCTGAAGTCCCTGCACTACCTGCTCAGGCGTACGGGCAACTGGGGTCTGATTGCCTCCCCGGGCCTGTGAAGCAGTTGCGGCTGTGGTGGCTGAAACCGCCTGAGCCAGGCCAGTGCAAACAGATAAATCTGAGCCAAGGTCTCCTGAAGACCTGGAATAGCGGTAGGCACAGCTGGTGCCTGAACTGGTGCTGCTGGAGCTTGTTCCTGAGCTGGGGCAGCTGGTGGATCAATAGATGCTGCCCTCGCCGCTCTGCCTCTACCACGACCACGACCGCGTCCACGGCCTCTGGCAGCCTCAGTGGGTGGTACTGGTGGTCGTCCACCTCGTCCGGTAGTCCGCGGCCTCACCATCTGTGAGAGAACAGGATAGCAGAAGTTTTAGTGCCCGGACCCAAAAGTTCGCACGACAAGAATTTCAAGAATATGGAAATTTTCCTAAAAAGGTTCCGCAGCCTCATGAAGATAAGTACAGAAGTCTCCGTACCGATCCGCAAGACTCTACTAAACCCGATCATGACTCGTGAGACCTATGTAACCTAGGCTCTGATACCAAGCTGTCACGACCCAAAATCCCAACCCGGTCGTGATGGCGCCTCTCATGAAGACAAGGCCAGCCAATCCAACTAAACCTCGATTTAAACAGTTAAACAACGCAAATTAATATAAGTACGGTTTAACAACAGAGATTAGCGGAAAAATATAGAGAACCATCCCGACTACAGTCCGAACCAGGGTGTCACAGAGTCATGAGCAACTAAAGATATCCTAATAATAAGATTACTATTACAATATTCCTTGCACAATTGTCTGAAGAAAATGGAACAATAAGATAAAAGAGATACGGGGCTGCGAACGTCAATAGCTACCTCGTATTCTCTGAATCACCGCTCTGACAATAGTAGTCAATACCTCGGAGCGGAACCGATGACGCTTGAGTCTGCACACGTGGTGCAGGGAGTAATGTAAGTACTTCCAACTCAGTGAGTAATATATATAAATAATGACTGAAAGTAAGAAACACATAAGGCTTAAAGAAATTCACGATGAAACAGTAAAAGCACGTAAATATTCTAAGAAAATAACATGAAGTGAATGAAAACAACACCAACACAACAAAATGCAATGCACGTCATGACTTTCGTGGCGGCGTGCCACCCGTTCCCTGGGTACCCGGCGCTCACTGTAGGGGGTTCAGTAGCGCAATATATCGTGACGGCGTGTCACCCGATCCAACATGTCATATGCAAAGTCATTTAATTTCCAAAACTGAGTTTATGAAATGAATCAATTTAGTAACAAATATCCCTGAAGGGTTCACATAACCGGCGAGATGCCAAATAATATGATGATATCAATATGTTTCATTCAATCACGTAGTAAAATCATCAATCGGGATGGACCAAGTCACAATCCCCAGTAGTAAACGACACAGTATAGGTTCGACGTGAAAATCCGGGGTTTAAAACCCTCGGGACATCATTTACAAGCATTACTCACCTCAATCCGGCTAAATCCTTAGCCCACAACACCCTTGTCCTTTGAATTGGCCTCCACGTGCGTCGAATCTATCCAAATTCAGAATAAATATGTCACAACATGCTATAGGGACAAAGCCCGAGTGAGAAAATTGAAAAACACCAAGAAATCCCGAAATTACCCAAACCCGAGCCCCGGGCCCACTTCACGAAATTTAGTAATTTTCACCTCAACGGGTTCCTTATCTCATCACGAGTTCAACCATACAAGATTTATTAAATTCCGACATCGGCTCGACCTCTAAGTCTCAAAATCCAAGCTTAGGGTCTTCCACCATTTTCCCAACTTAAATCACCAGTAAAAACGCTAAAACAGCTATAATCTTATGTAAATCTTTCAAAATCGAGTTAGGAATACTTACCCCGATGTTTCCCTTAAAAACCCTCTAAGAATTTCTTCAAAACTTGCTTCAACCCGAGTTCTATGGCCCCAAGTATGTTTGAGGTGACCAAAACTCCTCCCTTTAAGAATGTATCCAAGAAAATATCCTTTGGATGTAGTTTTGAGGTTGATTTGTTGTGATTCTATGGTGTTTCTCTTTGTGGGTAACGGAAATAGGTTTTGCATGGAAAAATGGGCACTGAGTTCTATTATAGAGTGGTCAAAAATCGAGTTAAAACACCCTTGCCCGACCAAGTATGCGATCGCATACCTGTCACATAACAGTATGCGGTTCGCATATTTGACGTAGCCATCGCGAAGATAGCCCTAGCCTTCACCGCGAAATCAACACAAGGCGAGGTTTGTGGTTCGCATTTCATGGTTTGCGATCGCATTCCCGTCGCATTCCTGACGTAGATTTTTGTCCAAGTTTCTGTCTCAGTATGCAATCTCCACTGTCAAATATGCAGTTCGCATTTCAGGTTTGCGGTTCCCATTCTGGCAGCATTTTGGTCGCGAATCTTGCCCAGATTTCTGCTCGTTTTTGCTACTCTACTGTGAGATATGCGGTCCGCATTTGAGATATGCGGTCCGCATTCTCACCTGGTTTTCCTGCAACTTTTGCTTTTCCAATGATGGTTTAATCCGTTTAACCATCCAAAACTCACCCGAGGCCTCTGGAACCTCAACTAAACATGCCAACATATCCCATAACTTTATTTTAACTTGTTCCAACCTTCGGAACGCTCAAATCAACATCCCAACATCAAATTCGCATCGGATTCAAGCCTAAGGATTTCAAAATCTTCTAAATCGCTCTTTTGATCTAGACCCAACCAAACCATGTCCGAATGACCTGAAATTTTACACACAAATCCTAATTCACATCTCGAAGCTACAGCACCTTTCGGAATTCCATTCCGGCCCTCGGATCAAAATCTCGCCTATCGACCGAAAATCGCCAAGATTCTAACTTTGCCAATTCAAGCCTAATTCTACAAGAGATCTTCAAAATAAATTCCGATTGCACTCCTAAGTCATAAATCATCTCCCAAAACTAATCGAGTCGTCAGAAATCACATCCGAGCCCTCTAACTCGTAAGTCAACATCCGGTTGACTTTTCCAGTCTCAGCCTCCCTGAAAGAGACTAAGTGTCTCCTTTCTTACTAACTCATCCCAAACGCGGATTTCTAGACTTGGTTACATAAGACACAGATAACGAAATATAATGAGACAGAAAATGGGGAAGACGGAGTGGTAATCCACGAGACGACTAGCCGGGTCGTCACAAATAGATAGCTCCTAGCTGCAAATAAATCCAATGTTCATATGAATTAGAGGCCGTCAAGATCAAATAATTAATAAAACAAAAGCACAAATACATTAAGAAAAATTCATTGATTTAGGAAACCAAAAATAACAATCTTTATAATTAGAAAAACTGTCTGCACTTGTATTTTTTGGCGATATTGAACAACTATAGCTAAACCTTAATTTTCTGTGAAACTCGACTCCGGACTCTTAGATCGGATTATACTTACAGCGATCGCTTAATTCTTTTTATCAGGCATAGTCGGGGTGTGATGTGATCAAATTCTGCCAAAATTTGATCACGCCCAACTATGCCTTATAATGTAACGACCCGGCCGGTCATTTTGAGAGTGCTAGCCCAGAACCCCTATGTACTGCTTCCTCTATTTTATTCTGTGGTTATGTGACTTGCCGGGAGGGTTGATTTTTGATTTCAGAGTGAAATGGGACACATTGTCCCTACAAAAATGGAAGTTTAAGTCGTAGGAGTTGACCATAGTTCAAATTGTGTGAAGACGACTTTGGAATAGAGTTTTAACAGTTCCAACAGCTCCATGTGGTGATTTTGATCTTAGGAGCATGTTCGGATGTAGATTTGGAGGTCCGTAGGTTATTTCAGCATTAATTGGCGAAGGTTGGAAAGTTAGATGATTTTTGAAAAGTTTGACCGGGAGTGGACCTTGATATTGGGGTCGGATTCCAATTCTGGAAGTGGGAGTAGGTCCGTTATGTGTTTTGGATCTAGTTGGTTTATTCGGACGGGGACTCGAGGGCCCCGAGTATGAATCGGATGGGAATCAAATCATTTGTGGACTTGTTGGATTGCTGAAGGTGCCCAGCTTCTAGTGTTTTCGCACCTGCGGAGGAAATGACCATAGGTGGGGGCTTGCAAAAGCGAGAACTTGGTCGCATGGGCATTCCCAACTGGGGGCGCAAGAGCGGAAAACGTTCCGCAGAAGCGGCTTCACTTCTACGGTGGAGAGGAGCGCAAGTGCGACAGTGTTCCGCATGTGCGTCGTTTGGGCCGTTGGTGCGTATGCGAGCCACTTTCCGCATAAGCGGATTCTTTGGACCTAAGTGAAGTCCGCACCTGCGATGGTTTTTCTATAGCTGCAGAGCCGCAAACGCGGCAGCAAGGTCGCAGGTGCGGTTTAAATGGCAGAAAAGGGGAATTTTCGAGGGTTTTGATTCATATTTTATTTTGGGATTTAGGGAGCTCGGTGGGAGACGAATTTTCGAGGGTTTTTATGAGGATTTTTAGGGTAAGAATTCTTAACTCGATTTTGGTTAAAGTACACTAATCTATCATTGTTTTTATTATGTAATTAAGGATTGGAGTTGGAAAAATTGGGAAAACGTGGTAGAACTTCTTAGGCTAAGTTTTTGGGTTTTGAAAGGCGAAATGAGGTCGGATTTGAATAATTCTTATATGGTTGGAATCGATATCAAATGGATGTTCGATTTTTGTAATTTTGGTCGGGTTCCGAGACATGGGCCCGGATCGACTTTTTGGAACGATTTTTCAATTCTTTGCTAAAGTCATAATTTTATTATTTAAATTAGTTTTGTATAGTTATATTTATAGTATGAAATTATTTTTTCTAGATTCAAGCCGATCGGAGTTGGAAAATCGAGGAAAATACCTTCTTATTGATTAATTGAGCGAGGTTTGAGATAAGTGATTTGTCTAACCTTGTGTGGGGGAAATTTCCCTTAAGATTTGGTACTGTTTTGGTAAATTGCAATACGTGAGGACCGTATACGTGAGGTGACGAGTGCGTACACGGGCTAAATATTGAAATTCCAGTTTTATTTAAATAAATTCCTTTCTGTGCCTTAATTGAGTTACTCTAGCACGTGTAGTCATCATGTTTAGCCTAATTTCACATGTGTACGTGCCTTACCTCTTATTTGCAATTTTTACAACATGCATAGTTGCATTACATGTCGTGCGAATTTTTATTGCGGCGAGGTTTCTATCGTGCGGATTGCTATTGTGGCATGAGGTTTATGCTGTGCGGATTGTTATTGTAGCACAAGTTTCTGCCGTGCGGGTTGTTATTGTAGCACGAGGTTTCTGCCGTGCGGTTGTTAATGTTTGCACGAGGTTTCTATTGTGCGGTTGTGAGATATTTACTTTTGGGACTACGAGGCGGTACCTCGGGAGTGCCCTTGTTGTATTCCTTTGTTTACTGCATTCTTGTTGTTGTTGTTGTTGTTGTTCCTTAACTTGTAAGATTCGTATTTCTTTACGTGTTGTAATTGGCTTCTTTGGTTCCATATTGTTATCTTCTGTGAATTTCTATTGTTACACTTCTCTGTCATTTCATTACATCATTATATCTTCTGCCTTGTTTTTCTTATTATTTCCAGTAGGGCCCTGTCCTGACCTCGTCATTACTATACCGAGGTTACGCTTGGCAATTACTGGGTACCGTTGTGGTATACTCATACTACGCTTCTGCATATGTTTTTTTGCAAATCCAGATGCATCCTATCAGCCTCGATACTAGTGCGCTGTGTTGCTGCTTTGGAGATTTCAGGTACACCTGCTCGTGTCCGCAGGCTTCGGAGTCCCCTTCTATCCCGTTCTTTTCTTATTTCTTTACATTTTGATAGACAGTGATGTATAGGATTGTTCGATATTGCATTTAGAGCTTGTGACTTATATCTCACCAGGTTTTGGGATTTTACGTATTGAGTTTTGGTAGATTCTTATGATATTTTTGGGATGTTCAAGTTTTAATCTCTTATTTAATATTTCTGCATATTGATTCGGCTTACCTAGTCTTAGAGACTAGGTTCCGTCACGAGGGAATTTGGGGTTGTAACATATAAAAAGGACTAAGCAATCACTGCAAAAATAATCGGGTTCAAGTGTCCGGAGTCGAATCTCACAGAAAATTAACCTATTTACTATAATTTTTTAGAATCACTAACAATAAGTTCAATCAACTTTTAGAGTTCAAGAATTTAATTTATGAATTAACAAAAATTACTTAACTAATAAAAATGGCAACAAAAATTATTAGCTTACAAGAATGACGTTGAATCAAGGCCAAGAAGATCCGGGGCTTATGATTTTCTCAATTGTCGGATTATTTCCTAACACTTTAGCTATAATCTAGCCAAACCACTCTCCACAGATGATGAGTTCTTCATGAATCACAATTATCTTTCGATCAATAACGGTAGCTTACTAGAAGTATTCTCACGAACTACTCTAGCTGACAATTCGTACAACTCATAAAGATCACACCAAAATTTTATTATCTCAAATCTCACTTTTAAATAGATGTAATTAATCTCTTAACTTACTCAAAAGTGACGTCGTTCAACAAAATCTAATCCAGTATTCTCTCTCAAGCAACACAAGATAACTGGATGCGATTAATCAAGCGCCCTTTAATTAACCACAAGAAGCATATAATTGAACAAATAGAGGGTAAAATGGCTCAATTATACCAATATACAATCAAAAATTCATATAATAATTGACTCTGTCAAACCATAGATGAAGTGTTTAGCTACTCATAATACTACTCAAAAATACATAAACCATTAGCAAACCAATAGAAAAGTAGAGAAGAACTCTTCGATCCGTCTTGTGGAATGAACTTGAAGATCTTCCGGGATCAAATTTTCTTCAACAATTAAATGATAGTTTTCGCTAAGTATGAGTAGAGATCCATATTTTAGAGGTTGTTATGTGTTAATTGGACTAGGTGAAACTCCTTTCTATTTTTGTTGGCATTCCACTAATGTGTCCGTACTGTTAAATCATTTGAGGTTGAGTGAAGTTTGAATACTCGAATTACTTGAACTATTTTTAGAGTTACGACGTCGCTCTAACCTGTTTGTAGGTTGTTCTAAATGCTACAATATCATTGTGTGCTCACTTTGAGTTTGCTCCTTTTGGTAAGATAATGTTTGTCATAGCCCCAAGTACTCAGTGCGAAGTGGAAAGGTCTGTTCGATTTTTATTTGAGGGGAATTTTGTGTACCCACTTGATTGTTCTCTTTTATTAGAACATATATGTGTACCGAAGAAGATACCAGTCATTTGTGTGAAGTGGATGAGCTGCTTACCGGTTAGTGCATGTGGTTTCAGTTGCGTCGCCCGAAATGCAAATTTCACTTGTATGTATCTTTGGTTGGTCCGTACTATTTCACGATTAATGTATTGATCTTGTGTGTACGACATTCCGAGTACAACTTAATACATATGAGTTCACTATTTTATATTGCAAGCTTTGTTAAATTAAGGAAGTCTGAGTACTTAATTCTTAGCTTGCGGTTGTCACAACTAGTAAATTGAATAGATCAATGTGCGACTTTGGGAATATCCAGTTGTTAGACTCTAATTCTTATAAATCACTTATGCAGCTGATACTAGACATCGCTCGCTTTGCAGGTAAACCTATGGCACCCAAACTAAAGGCAAAGTCACAGCCTTCATCCTCTTGGGCTGCAACTAAGTTCGGGAAAAGAATCAGCTATCTATGTAGAAAGAGGCAGTTGGACAGAGGCAAGTGAAAAAATAGCAGGTTCCTACGCCACCACGATTTGTCAATGATGAGGCAATGAGGAACATTGAAATGGTTAAAAGAAAGAAGTACTTGGCAAAGACCCGTAGATGAAGAAAAATTAAAGAAGAACCACAAGGGGATTTGGAAGGATTTAATAGAGAACAACTAGTGAAGTCCATTATTCAATCCAGCAGGTACCGCCAAATGGTTCAAGTACTTTATACCAATTGGGTGGATTGGAAGTGTGGGGTATCTAAGGTAAGAGGGGTTGACATTTACATAACTCCGGCAGACTTTAATGAATTTTTAGCACTCCCCTATCTAGATGATTACATCAGTTGGAAAAAGCAGCGCGACTACACTAGAATGTAAGAAGTTTTATGTGATGGCAAGAAGCAGGCTAAGTGGAAGCGAAAGGGTTGAAGCCGACACCATGCGCTTCCCTACAGGTATTTGAACCAAAAAGCTAAAATTTATCTAAACTTCATCTGTAACATGATCTTTTCATACAAGCATATTAGTTCTATGCGGCGCATATGTGTGTTGTTGACCTTTGCTCTTATGACGGGCGTCACGATCACGTGGGTCCACTTATGTGCTTAGAGATGGAGTGGACATTGAGATGGTGAAGGTGTCATTTATTTTATGCAAACACATTCACCAAAGACATGAAGGATAAATTTAAAATGTCTAACTAAGGAGGCGATGTGAAGCAACCACCTGAGACTAAATTGAACAACTACTCTAGAGTCAAGGGCCCCGAAAAATCTATGAAACTGCATACTGACTAGAATTTGATGTGGTCATTGATAAATTTAATAACTATGGTCTGTTACTGTCTCTAAAGTTAAGAAGCCGGAGGAAACTGATAGAGATTTTATGAAGTCTATACCATTTAGTGTTGAATCGAAGTTCGCACTAAATAATAGTAAGGATGGTGATGTTCATCCATCTGTGGACGAGGTCACACCACCTATGTCAGCAAAAGAAGATGATGAAAGCGATGATGAGTTTGAAGAGGAGGAGGCACCTCATGCTCGTAGTTCTACTCTTGACTTGCCCGCCCCAGACTCTATTGCTAGACCTTCTCAAAATGGTCTAACCACTACTATTGATGATACTAAGGGTGATGCAGATGTGAAGGTAGTTGGTGAATCTGATGCTGGCGACTCTGAGTATATACTTAGAGGGAATATTTCTTCACCTTTGTTCTTTATTTTGGTGCATTGGGGATAATGCAGATTCTTAAGTATGAGGTGGGGGAATATCGTATTTGTAGTGTATTTGAATTTTTCTAGCACAGTAATCTCATTGAGTTTTCTTGGACCTGGTCCTTTCCCACTGAGCTTTTCTTTTGAAGCAAGCATACTTTTTTTCTTTTCTTTCTATTTGTAATATAAAAACCATGCTTGGTTCAAAAGAAAAGCTCACTTGAAAAAAATCAAGTCCAAGAAAACTCAATGAGATTATTATGATTAAAAATATTTTCCCACCCCACACTTAAGAATCTGCATTGTCCCCAGTGCAGCTTAAGGGTGGCAAGTGGGTTGAGTCGGGCCCTAAACAGGCCTAACGGGCCGCTCTCGTGGGTTGCAGTTCCGGACCGATCCCGGTCCTTAAATAAACGGGCTAAACGGTCTTTTTGTATGAACCGATCCGAGATCGGGCCCACGAACTCATGGTCCCGGGCTAAACGGATCGGGCCTGTGGTCCCAACGGGCTAAATGGGCCCAACGGCTAAGAAGTGATTTCATTTTAAAAATTAAATAGAAATTAGAGACAAAGAGATGTTAAAAAAATATCTAAGGCAATTCCTTGTAAAGTTATTATAGAATTGTGACCTAATTTTTAATTCAAATTTAAAGACAAAAATATTGTAAAAAGATATTGAAAGCAATTTCTTGTAATTTTATTATAGCAATAAAAAATATGGCAATATCCTTCTTAGTCTTCCTCCCCCTTATGGAATGAGCATAATAAAGTGCTAATACCACTATGAAAAAGGAACTAATTAGGATGTGCCAAAATACAAGATACATAATACATACTAAATTTTGTCCATACAAGTTACATGCTATCTCTTACAAACTTCATAAATCCTTCAAGGTTCAGAGGAAGTTCCGTTGGTGGTGGCGGAAAAGTAGCTTGGTCATCGTCGCTTCCATTGTCGGGAAGCAGCATCCTCAGCAAGTTCAGCTAGCATTTCTTCATAAGCTTTGTCTTCCTCTGGTTGTGATTCAGCAAGTCCAAAATTTCTTCTTTCTGAACGGATCCAATCTCTGAAAAGTACTGATTTTTCCAAGCTCTCCCTCATAGATGCTCTACAATCACTGATTTGAAGTCTTGCTTGACTGAAAGCGCTCTCCGATGTCACTGTTGAAGCTTGAATAGTTAAAATGTCTCGGGCCATTCTTGAAAGAACCGAAAAGTATTTTTCTCTTTCCTTCCACCGTTGCAAAACATTAAAGGTGTCGTCGGGATTCACTTCCTCAAGTTGCTGCGACAAATAAACTTCAAGCTTATTTAGTTGTGAAAAATCATTACTACTAGAACCAAAAGAACACCTAAACCCCCCCCCCCCCAAGCACTAAGTCCTCTTACTCCCGCAGTTCTTTTAGAAGATTGAGATCCAGAAGACGAAGAAGGAGTTGGAACATTTGGTCTAGCATGATTAAATGCAACATGATAAGCATTATAAATAATTTGAGCATTTATTCTAATTGAGACTATTGCTTCTGAAAGTTTAGGCAACTCATCATCTTCAAGTGCTAAACCATTATAAACATTTTCATACCAAATATGAGGACCTCCTAATTTCATACAAGGATTTAACAAAGCAGCAACACCATATAGAGGGGGAATAGGAAAAAAAAATATTTTTTAAATTTTTTTCTCAAAGAATCAATAGCAAGTTGATAAATTTTTCCACCCTTAGAAAAATGAGCAATCAAATTTGCAAGTTCTACAATATAATCTAAACAGTTAAAAATTGTATGATATTATTGCCTAGAAAATTCATTTATAGCAATATGAATTTTTTTTAAAAATCAACAAGCATTTTAAAATTAGCCCAATCCTCATTTGTAAGGTAATCGCCTTCATCACTTACATGTGCATTAAATGTTTAGTTTATGGGGTTTCTATATTCATATGCAACAACCAAATTTTTATACATGTAATTCCATCTAGTTGGACAAGGTTTAGGAACCTTTCTTTCTCTTAGGCCACATTCATCGCATATTTTAAAATATTCTTTAAGTATACTTCTACGGTTTGAATGAAAAAGCCAGTTAAGAGCCATTTTAACCTTTTCAATTTGAATATTTAAAATTCTCATACCATCATCCACAATTAAATGGTAAATATGAAATACATCTAACATGGAAAATGTTACTAAATGCAGGATTTAACATAGTGGTAAGAAAGTCTATAGCATTTGTGTTATTAGTAGCATTATCCACTGAAACCGACATTATTTTATCTGTAATGTAAAAATATCTACAAATATCCGTAATTGTGCTAGCAATAAACTGCCTTGTGTGACGGGAAGCAATTATTCTATAAGCAATTATGCGCTTTTGTATTATCCAATCCTCATCAATCCAATGACATGTAACAGTAAGGTAATCACAGTTGTTGTTACTTCTACAAATATCAGTTGTATTAGCAATACAACAATTTATATGAGTAAATAAATAGTGCAAATATTATTCATATTCATGCTTATATTTATAAATATCGCTCTTTACGGTTGTGCAATGAAAACTTTGTAAGTAGGATTATAAAAAAATTTAATATAATGCACAAACGCAGGGTCAGAAGGAAAACTATAGGATAAGCATATAACAGTTACCATTTTTGCCAATTCTTCCCGATCTTTTTTTGGATCATAATATAAAATACCACCGGTAAAAATGTTAATTCCCGGTTGAAAATCGGTACTAGGGTCAGCCTTACTAGGACTAGGTACACTTTTTCCCTCGGCCAAAGCTTTCAGACGTTGATATTTGACGTTATCTTTAGGGTGTTTTTTTATGTGTGTAGCCAAAGATCTCGTCCCGCTCCGCAATATAGAATATTTAAAAGCTAACTCCATACCACAAGTTTTACACCTAGCCTTATTTTTTGGAACTAGTTGAGTAAAAAATAGCCAAACGAGAGATGTTTCCTGTCGTTTGGTACGTTGTCTAGAAAAAGTAGGGGTAGTAATGGGAGTATCAGATAGATCATCATTTGGATTAGCAGCGTTATCACTAGTTGGGTCAACATCAGGAGCAGGACTAGTGGGTGTATCATCGTCCGGTTGAGTTTCATTAAGATCAATTTCCACATCATCATATATTATAATTATTAGAATAGAGAGCATGCATTAATTCATGGTCTAAATATTCACCGGGTGCAATATTATGGCAACATTCAGTCTCGGTAAATTATAATAAACTATTATCGGTATCAAGAATAGTAGGTGTAGGACGGGTATGGGGTTTGGCGAGGAGTCGGGGCAGGAGAGGAGGAACAGCAGTACCACTAGATTCGCCAGTCTTGGTTTTTCCCTTATTCTTATTTTTACCAAAAATATTTCTTAAGGAAGACATCTTAATTAATCAAGTAATAGCAAATAAACAAAACAAACAAAACTATAATATTAAGACTTAAGAGTTGGAATGGGTTTACCGAATTGATGAACAACTTGTTAAAAATTGATTATCGTTGAAGACTTGAAGATTTCAATTCACCAACTTCACAAGTTTTTTCACAAATTGTAACAACCTCAATATTTTTTGACTACTTCTTAGAATAAAGTAAGCAATAGTAGCAAGTATAGAAGAAAATTAGAGAGAGATTGTGATAGATTAATTTTGATTTTGTAAGAAAATGAAAGAATGAGGGGTATTTATAGTTGAAAATAGGAAAAAAGTGTAATAATAAAAAGCTTGGGATTAAAACTAAGTTTGGGAGGGGAGGGGGGGGAGGGGGTTAACTGGCTATTTTTTTAAATAGCCAACGGCTATTTTTTAAACCCCCAACAGCTCTTCTTTGCAAAAGCCAAACGGTTAATTCTTTTATAAAAAATATCCGTTGGGCCCTTTTGGCCCGCCAAGGGACCAGTCCGGTCCCAGTCTCTTGGCGGGCCAAACGGGCCCAGTCCTAATGGTTCCTAGCTAAGAACCAGCCCACGAGACCGGCATGAGCCCACTTCTGGCGATCTTAACGATCTCAGCCCACTTAGCTCACGGGCTCGAGTCCGGGCCGGTCCACTTGCCACCTTTAAAGCAGCTAACTAAAGAATATGGGTGAGGAAATACTCCCTCTAAGTATCATAGTCGGAGTCGCCAACATCAGAGTCACCGGCATCCTCCAGATCTGCATCATCCTTAGTATCATAAATAGCATTAGTTGGACCATTCTGAGAAGGTCCAGCAACAGAGTCTGGTGCGAGCAAGGCAAGAGAAGAAATACGAGCATGAGGTGCCTCCTCCTCGTCAGACTCATCATTGCGTTCATCATCCTCTTCTGCTGACATAGGTGGTGTGACCTCTTCCACAGATGGATGAACACCACCATCCTCATTAATGTTTAGTGCGAACTTCGATTCAGCACTGAATGGTATAGACTTCATAAAATCTCTACCAGTTTCCTCCGGCTTCTTAACTTTAGAGACAATAACAGACCATAGTTGTTAAATTTATCAATGACCACATCGAATTCTAGTCAGTATGCAGTTTCATAGATTTTTCGGGGCCCCTGACTCTAGAGTAGTTGTTCAATTTAGTCTCAGGTGGTTGCTTCACATTGCCTACTTAGTTAGACATTTAAAATTTATCCTTCATGTCTTTGGTGAAGGTGTTTGCATAAAACAAAGACACCTTCACCACCTCAATGTCCACTGCATTTCTAAGCACATAAGTGCACCCACGTGACCATGACGCCCGTCATAAGAGCAAAGGTCAACAACACACATATGCGCGCATAAAACTGATATGCTTGTATGGAAAGATCATGTTACAGATGAAGTTTAGATAAACTTTAGTTTTTTGGTTCAAATACCTATAGGGAAGCGCATGGTGTCGGCTCCGATTTTTTTGCTTCCACTTAGCCTGCTTGTTGCCATCACATAGAACTTCTTAGATTCTAGTGTAGTCGCGCTGCATTTTCTAACTGAAGTCATCATCTGTATTTGGGAGTCCTAAGAATTCATTAAATTCTTCTGGATCTATGTAAATGTCAACCCCTCTTACCTTAGATACCCTACTCTTCTGGTCCACCCAATTGACATAAAGTTCCTGAACCATTGTCACGTTAAAGGTATCTGTTGGATTGAACAATGAAATCCACCGGCGGTTCTCTATTAAATCCTTCCAAATCCCCTTATAATCCTTCTTCAATATTTCTTCATCTACAGGTCTTTCTGCCAAGTACTTCTTCCTTTTAACTATTTCAAAGATCGTTGTTGCCTCGTTATTGAAAAATCGTGGTGGCATAGGAACCTTTTATTTTTTCACTTGCCTCTGTCCAACTGCATCCTTCTCCGTAGACAACTGATTTTTTTTCCTGAACTTAGTTGTTGCCCGAGAGGATGAAGGCTGTGATTTTTCCTTTGGTTTGGGTGCCATAGGTTTAACTGCAGAGCGAGCAATGTCTTGTGTCAACTGTATAAATGGATTATAAGAGTTAGAGTCAAACAGCTGAATACTCCCAAAATCGCACATTGCTCTATTCAATTTAACAGTTGCGACGACCGCAAGCTAAGAATTAAGTACTCAAACTTCCTTAATTTAACAAAACTTGCAATATAGAACAATGAACTCCTATGTATTAAGTTGTACTCGGGGAAGACCGTACACACAAGATCAATACGTTAATTGTGAAATAGTACAATCCAACCAAATATACATACACGCGAAATTCGCATTTCAGGCGACACAATTGAAACCACAGTCATTAACTAGTAAGTAGCTTAGCTACTTCACGCATATGACTGATACCTTCTCCGACACGCATATATTCTAATAACATAGTACAATTAAGTGGGTACTCAGACTTCCCTTCAAACAAAAATCGAACGAACCTGTCCACTCCGCACTAAGTACTTGGGACTATGACAAACATTATCTTACCAAAATGATCAAACTCAAGGCGAGCACAGAATAGTATTTCAGCATTCAGAACAATCTACGAACATGCCAGAGCGGCATCATAATACTAAAGATAGTTCAAGTAATTTGAGTACTCAAACTTCACTCAACCTCAAACGATTTAACTGTACGTGCATAGTAGTGGAATGCCAACAAAATCATAAAAGACTTCCACCCTATCTAATTAACACATAACAACCTCTAAAATATGGCTCGCTACTCAGACTTCGCGAAAATTACCATTTAGCCGTTGAGGCAAATTATAAAACAGTCGGTGCGCTTAACTCAGAACTTGTACATTGGGCAGTTCATGGAGGGTACTGCCCTCCCAAAGCAATGAGGATTGTCGTCAACAATTACGCAGCACAACTCAACTTCAATCACAACTTAGAATATACATATGAATCGAGCAACTTGGCACAAATAGAGTATTTTTTTATTTTTTAATTGTGGGGCTAGAAAGCATTATCACACAAAACTAACGATGTGGGATATTAGAATGAGAATAGAAAAATAGTCTAGGGTCCGACCAATAATGGCGGACCCTAAAAGTTTAGGGGCGACAGGGTTTACGAGTGTCTTGTGGCTGGCAAGGCAAAATATAGGAAAAACGTTGTCAGAAAAGGGTAATAGAGTGAGGAGAGAGAAAGAAACGAGAAAAGAAGAGAAAATAACTTACTAGGTCACTGGAGGTTGGTGATCACTGGTCGAAGTAACTGCAATAAGGAGAAGGGATGGGGGAAGAGCGAGTATTTAGAGAGGGGTTTCAATTAGTGAGGAGGAAAATAAGGGGAAGAGTTTATTTGAGAGAGGCTGCGTTGAAAAAAAAAATCAGTTACTTGTTGTGATGTAACTGTGCTATAGTCCCTTAGCTCACTGTTAAGGAAAAAAAATTTCTTGTTGTGATATACTTGTGCTATAGTCCTTTAGCTTACTGTTAAGGAGAAAAAAAAAATTCTTGTTGTGCTATACCTATGCAATAGTCCTTTAGCTAACTGTTGAGAAGAGAAAAAAATTATCCTTGCCCATGTTTTTGCTGCAACATATGAGCCTCAAAAAGAAATTCTCTAGCAATTTGTACAATGCCCATGCGTTCAATTAACCTTTTTTTTTTTTTTGACAGTTACAATAATTCGTGAAATTTTTTAAGTTAATCCTTCCTTGGGGTTACTTTACGTACTCCATGAACTTTATAGCTGTGTAATAATCCTGCAAGACAAACAAAACTAACCAATCAAAATAAATTTACTACAACTAAAACAAGCTAAAAAAATACCAATAAGGACTTAAAGTCGTGGGTTGCCTCCCATGCAATACCTTATTTAACGTCGTGGCACGATGCATGCTTTCAGGATTATGGTTCACTCACATATTGGGGTTCGTTCAAGTACATCACATTTTTCTCTCCTTTTTTTTCAATCATTCCAAGGTACAACCTTTGCCCATTCACCTGTTAGTCCCATCTTCGGACTCAATTTTTACAGCTCCGCTTGAGATTACTTGCACAATTCTAAATGGTCACAATCATCTAGATTTTAGCTTATCCAAAAATAACATCAATCTCGAGTTATACAACAATATTAACTCTCCGGGTTTGAAGTTTCTCTCTAGAATGTGCTTATTGTGCATCATTTTCATTCTTTCTTTATATAATC
Source organism: Nicotiana obtusifolia (assembly GCA_002018475.1). Lineage (NCBI taxonomy): Eukaryota > Viridiplantae > Streptophyta > Magnoliopsida > Solanales > Solanaceae > Nicotiana > Nicotiana obtusifolia. The sequence goes on along the minus strand of MCJB01051218.1, from coordinate 8,027 downwards.
TTGTACTCTCGAATGCATGGAATCGAAACTTTTAGGGTTCATGTAACTCTGTAATTTTATTTGTGCCAACTGTTTTCATATTCAAATTCAACTGCCTCAAGGCCCATAAAATTCTATGCTCAAGCTCCACCAGTAGATGGCAATTATCGAGTTACCTTGTTGGCTCAATAAGGTTGAATACATAATCCTTCAAACTTGGTATGACCAAACTCCAAGAAACAACAGAGAAAGCTCTGACAGACAATTACTTCTTAATATATTTATTTAAAAAAAAAAAAAAAAGCTATCCTCCTTTTGTCTTATTTTAATAAAGTTTCTTCCTAGGAAACATCGTTGTGTTATACAACCATATAGCTCTTCTTTGACACCATTAATCCAACAAATACTTAATTAAACGACATTATTAATTAATAGTAAACTACTAAGTAGTAATTTATTTTAATTAGAGCACATCATTCCAGAAATGATTCTGTTACGTTGGAAATCACTTACAATAAATAAAAGAGCCGTCCTCATCAAATCGTCAAAAGTCAAGCCAAAGATATCTGGCGGTGTTATATATTATGATATCAAACTACTTAAAAAAATACTAACAATTTTTCCCCCTTTCCTTTGACAAGTTCTAAGGACACCCTGATAATTAAGAGCATGAGTTACAAGTCTATAAGTGCGTTTCTAGAATAATTAGTATAATAATTATTTTGACCATATCTAATAATATGACCCAAAGAAAACGTTTCTAGAAAAAAGACGTTTTATTAAAATGTGAAAAGTGTTTTTAGAAGAAATAGTTTTATATTTAATGTTTAACGCTGAAAATATTGGATTAGTAGATACTCACCATATTTGCTTCAACAAATATAGGTTGATAATAGGAGTGATTAATTTCGTGCGTAAAGTAGTTTCGTAGCAGTTAAGGATAAAGCGTGCCTTGTGACGATAAAAAATACATAATTTTATATTTCGTATAAAAAAACAACAAATAAAATATCATTAAATATAGCATTAGAACTTAGAAGATGATCATGTATTTTGCGACTGAGTTTATGTTCTATATATGCATCGATAGTATAAAAGAAATTTACACAATAAAAGAAATTTACACAATCTCATTATCTGTAATGTAATTATGAGTAAATTTATACAGTAAAAATAATTAATAATCTAATAAAAATGATACAACTAATACCTTGTTGAATAGTTATTACATATTATTTCATAATATATCGTATATATTGTACTGTATTGTTCTATATTGTTTGATAAATACAATATTTATATATATTGTATCGTTTGTCGTCATTTCATAATATCATGCACCAGCAATATGAAGAATAAACTTTCAATATTATTAAAAAAAATTATGATACGAGATAGAATTATATTATAAAAAAATAAGATAAAGGATAAAATTAAATTATTTAATAATAATAAAGGGCGAGATCAGAGTAAAAGACAAGGTAAATGACACGACCTTACCAAATCAGTCGTTATACAAAGTGTCACATTTCGTCGTTACGTAATAATAAATTTAATTATACGACACAATAAAATATAAATAACAATCAAAACAAACATCATAATAATACGATACGAGACAATTGATAACAACCCTCCAAACAAGCTATGAAAAGCTCTAATTAAATTGCTTCACATGTTAAATTACTAGTAATGACTTAAAAGTTAAATCTCATGAGGTTATGATGCTTTTCGCAGCACGCAATCCATACTTCAAAGCTAAATCCTTAAATGTGTGATGTGAATTGATGCCACTTGCTCATTTGCTAGTTGCTTCTTCTCCTTAAAAATATTTGTAAGACAGGCACAATTGCGGTGTGCTGACACGGTTTTGCCTCATTCTTTATTTCGTAAGACATTTCCCTTTAAATTAAATTAAAGTGTGCTTACATTTCTAATATGACCTTCTATAAATATCACACAGCACCCTCTTCTAAATGACAAAACAAAATTCAAAACATGGCATCATCAACTTGTATTCTTTCAATACCATCACTTCCATCCAAACCATTTTCTCAGAAAAGATCAATAAATACAAAAATAATGACTTTGGCTATGAAAAGAGAAGCCAATGATCAGAACTATTATAATGGTAGAAATGTGGACGAAAACATGATTGTTCTTAGGAAAAGAATTCAAGAGACGAAGATGATTGAGAAGAATTACGAGCCACCAGCAGAATGGATGGATTGGGAGAAGAAGATTTATGGGAATTATAATTCGAGTATTTGTGAAGCCATGGGATTATTGCAATCTTTGTTGATGAATACAAGGCCAGGCTTGGCTTTAGGGATGGTTGCACTTGTTGCATTCAGTGTGCCCACATCAACTGTTGTTGTACTTTTTCATCTCCTAGAGTTTACTAAAGGGGTTTTGGTTGGTGTTCATATTTAATTTGTTAAAGAGAAAAAACTCAATAGCAGTAGTATATGTAGAAAAGATGAAGAAAGTTCTTTTTATATGTGTATGGCTCTACCATTGATTCTTTTGATTTATTTTATATCATTTGAAGATTCAAAATTGACATGAATAAGAAAATGCTATTTGTTATTTGTGGGTCTAGTATTATATGGATATGTATAAAGTTGATTTTTTTTGTTTGTTACTTATGCTTTTTTAAAGTTCCATTCATGATATGAATTCTTTGGCCCTGTCCTAATTATTTCTTTTCCTTTTGTGGGCGAGAGAGTTAGACATGCAATAATTGAAACCTGAAGAGGCAAATTAATTAATGGTGGCCACCACACTTTACTTTAGCTTGAGTTTATAAAATTAGACCAAACTGAAAAAAAGAGAAAAAACATGACCCAATTAAACACGGATCAACTCAGCCCAACCTATTAGCTTAATGGATCATGAGTCCTGTAGAGCCCCAGTACCAAAAGGACTTTTTTCAATTTTAGCCCGCGCCAAAAATTATTTATATTTAATAACCGAAAAAAATATATAAAATTTGTATATAATATAGAAAAATATACATTTTTCCGACTACTATTTTGAGAGTGGCTATACAATGTCATTTTCACGTACCAAAAAAGTATGAGCCCAAATCCAACCACTTATATGGGCTAGGACTAGAGGCCCACGGGCTAAACTCTTATTCCAGATCAGCCTAGTTAACATGTCTAGTTACGACAATTAAGAGATTTTTACCTAATTATGTTATATTACAAACTTATTTATCCAAGTTATCACTTAATTACATCTAGTGTATAAATTTTATTATATACAAATTAGTGATAACGAAGGATCCGTTGATATTAGGCATTTAATAAGGAACAACAGATACACACACATCAGTTATCCTCTGCAATTATCCCCAAAATGGGTAGCGTATCCCAACCCGACAACCCCCACATTGCAGTTCACCTAACACAACCCCCTCACCCCCACCCCCATGCCGGAGTTCAGCCGTGAAGCCATGAATGACCTCGACCATCGTGAAAACCTCCATAGATGATCTTCTTCTTCCTCCTCCATTAAAACCTAACAGCAAAATCACCTAAAATTACCCCTAAACCACTATTAAAATCATTCAAAAATAGTAGCAAACTTCATAAAAACTAGTCAAAAACATCCAATAACCATAGCTTAAGCCGGCGACAAAAGAGGGATTAGGAGGAAGAGGGAGAAAGGAGAGGATATGTGAAGACTAGGGTTAGTTTTGGTTGAAATTTTGGATTGAAAATCAAAGAGGAAGAAAAACACATCACATACAAAATATGCACAAAGACATATTATATGAATATTGTAAAAACATTATTTAAGTTGTATGGTATTGTAATCGCATTAAACTTGCAAGAATATTATATGAAAGTTGTAAATAAGTTATATATTGTATGATTAATTGTATAAAAATTATATTTAATTTGTCTATTGTTGTAGACAATTTATATCAAATTTGGCTACTATAAATATATTAATTTTATATTAACTTTGTATTTAATTTGAATGTTAATGTACCATATATTCTTCTTTTCCTGCTAGATTTGTTAAAGAAAAACAAGTAAAGAATAGGGTTGTTGCCATGTTCTTTCGATGAGTCATTGCCGATGGTTGGCCTGGTAGCTGCCCGTTTTCTAGCACGACAATGTTGGTGCATGGTGTTTGAAATGGTTTCTTGCTGGTTCGGATAAAGAAGAGGAGAAGGAGAAAAGATTGGGGGTTTATTTGGTCGGATATTAATCAGCGGCGAGAGAAATTAGGGGAATAGGAGGGAGGTGCAGATGAACACAGAGAGAGGAGAAGAGAGAGAAAGGAAAAAAGAAAAATGGTGTAACTAAAGTATCATCATAAACTGTGTTTGGCCATAAAATTTCGAATTTTCGCTTGAAGATGAATTTTGAAATTTTTTGAAAATTTGAAAAACTACAAAAAACTGTTTTTTAAAATTTTCATTCAAATCACTCACAAAATTTCAAAAACAACCCAAAACAATTTTCATGTCCAAACACAACTCTAATTTTCAAATACCATTTTCACTTAAAAATATTTTTCACTTTTTTTAAGAATTTTACGATTCTTACCCACCCACTTACTTGACCGCACTAATCAAAGTTTGGAGTCTTCTAAAGAAAAATTATACAAATTATTAAAAAATTCTAATTAATTTTGGTATTTAGCAAAAGATAGTTAAATTAGATAAAATAGTTTGTAATGTGGTATATATAGGAAAAAATGACAGTCAATGCCGAACAAAAATCTTTTTATATTCATTGACATACTACTAGGGAAAAAAATCCATTTGGATAATATTTAAGAATATGAAAAAAGGAGAATATTTGAAGTTGAACATTAAGAAAAGAAATTGTGGAAGTTTAAGTTGTTTTTAGACATGTACATCAGTTAAAACAAGTTTGCAAAAATTGATGATTCATGAATAGACTCATAGCCAAACTAATAAGTGACAAGTACTAAAATATGTAACAAGTACTAGTTGTCAACCTGATTCATGACCAAGCAAACCTAAAAAATTCTTCGTTATAGTTTAAAATTAACTTGGCCATTTTGAGATGGTTAAGAGAAGTTAATGTTTATAGGTAAAGTTAAGGGAGCAATTGAATTTTCTACAGAAAACTAGAGAATAATAAAATTTTCAACCAGATAAAAAGAAAGGGAAGGGTGACTAGAAGTCCAGGAGATGGATAGATGATTATTGTTCTCTTACCAAAAGAGTGTCACCATTACTAATCAAGAGGTTAATAGTCTCTTTTTTTTTTTTCCTTTTCTAATGAAGATTCTTTTTACTATAAAAAGAATGTTATTATTATAAATGCAACAATATTCATTCTCTAAATTGAGATTTAAAAAACAAAATAACATCTTTCTTTTTTCTTTTTACAAATTAGTAAAAGAAGATGGAAGTCCAACTTAAATTCTGGTTTATGACCTATTTGTAACTAGATCTGTTTAAACCACCATGGTAGGACGGATAGGATTAGAAGTTTCGAGTGTTAGGATATACTATTAACCATGTGGTTTGATTATAGTATTATGTTTTATTTATTGGAACAATTGTTTATTTATTTATTCAAATCAATAAAATCTTAATTCAAATAGATCATTTGTTCATATGTGTGCCCTTTACTTATATAGTAGACAATTTAGTGTATGGAGCTTTAGCTCATGCGCGGAAGATTAAATTGTTGGTTCTTATAAGTTATAAAGTTAATGTTCACAATCAAAGATGAAACTGGGCAAAGCATCTTGATGATTGTAGCATAAGATTAAATTATAATCTATCTTGATTATGGGAATGGTTTAGTTCCGACTTCTTATGCTAGTACATTTTTGTGTATTGAACGGACCAAGTAGAGATAAGGTTTTTGTACTGAATATATAAAACTATATCTCTAGCTCATTGAATGTTCTTATACTCTTAATCTTGATATAATTATTATGATCAATGTGCTTCGTTCATTATTTTGATTTATTAAAAGGTACGACTCAACTGCGAGTTAATGTATTCCTGGTAAATTGAATAATGACAAAGTGCATTTGTGAAATAATAATTAGTTGATAGAATCCGTGTCTTGACCATTGAGATTGATAATACC
>MCJB01051217.1:31202-44805 GCA_002018475.1 Nicotiana obtusifolia | reverse complement strand
ATTATAGGTATGCTCGAGCACTTTTGTAGTTACAAAATCATGCAATAAATGATATGTTTGTGGACGTCGTCTCAATTCTTATTCGAATGGCGTCGATTGCTCATCTGTTTGTCTCTGTTTGAATATGTTCGTTCCTTGACTAACGACTATCGAATGATACTCATAGTATGTATTACCATTCGTCCCTAACACTGTGCAGTTGTTCCTTTTTTTTTATTTATCTTCGTTATAGACTAATAATCGACGGTGTAGTTACAAAGGCCACAAAACTGTTTGATGCCACATGTTCTGCTCTATCAAGAATTCCTGCTGTTTCTGTTCATTTAAATTGTTTGTGATTAAGAATCGTCTATGTTTGAGTTGGTGATTAAGGCCACACGTGTGTCGTTGGTGACTATTAATGTCACTGATGCATCAGATGTTGCCTATATCTCAAGAACGCAAATGAACTGTCAGTTATTTCTTTTGTACTGCTGTCTATTCTTGTTTTGTTGAGTTAACAATGCTGAAAAATGTTTGCTGGCCTCTTTCCTTAGTTCTTTGAAGTTGTTTAATGTTTGGATTAATTTCGAAGTATGATTGAATGGTTAACTTCATAGCTTTTGATGTCTCTCCGTTGCTTTTAGGTCTATAGAGTTTCTTTTCTTTGAAATCATTCTTTTAATCAGTAACATCGCTATCTGTCGGGCTATAACCTTCACTTTAAACTTTAGATGGGAAAGTTTGATCCCTGCTACTGTTCATTTTGTTTTGTCAAGACGCAATGTCACTATTTCCTTTTGTTATATACAAGATGTAATTTAAGTCAAAAGCCGTTCCCTGTGACGATTTGCCGCTTGTTTGATCTTCACCCTATTTATGTTAGAGTAGGTCATGGCTGCTTTCGACAGATTCTAGAGTCATGTTATGAGTTGGTCATTCTAAGTCCATGGTTTAGTAATTATTATTCTGCTATAATTTGAGATCCACAATTTTATCAAAGTTACTATACCAAATAAGTTGAATTTTCTTGTAAAATCACTGGTTATATTCTATTAGCCTGTTTGATAAGTTGGCCATGTTAAAGTAAGGCCGTTAACGTAAAACCCGAATCACAATGTTTACTTGTGAATTTCCGCAACTGTCTTTGTAATTAAGAGGCATTAATTAACTTCGGAGCATCATAAGCAGTGTACCATTAAGAATGGGATTCAATGCCTAAATGTCTCTGCAAATTTGTATCTAGGTGTGCAATTGTGTTCTGTTGATGGCTTTGAAGTCTCATTCTTGAAATTGCAATTGTGTTCTGTTGATGACTTTTGAAGTTTCATTCTTGAAATTTCCCACTACGTTTTGTTTATGACAGCATTTACTTTGTGAATGTATCGACGATGTATATTGGGCCTAGCCCACTATTCATTAAATTAATTGAGTTAACGGTTGGGATGATTTCTTGAACATATGATAGCCAAAGTTCTTAAATTAAGGTGTGCCATACAACTAGTAACGATCATATATGGCCCTCTTAGTTGATAAAAATGTAACGTTAATAAACCTCGATCCTTTAATCCTTAATAATTAGGACTTAAAAAATATAATTAATTATGTTACCAGTATGGGTACGGTTCCCGTGACATAGTGATAACGCCAACCTTCGGGGGTGCCTTTCAGGTGGCCCGATTTAAATAAATTGGAATAATAAAAATATTAAAATTAAATTGAGGTGTGCCATATCAAATAAATATACAAACATATGGCCCTCGATAATTAAATACATAGAAAAATCGAGGCGTGCTATTTAGCAAATTCCATGGCCCTCGGCAAACTAAAAAATGCGTAATTTGCTTTAGGTGCGTTAGTCCAACAATTTAATCTCCTAAATTCGGGTGCGCATTTATGTGACCCAAATCCAAATCCCGATGTTTAGTTAAAAGGTGTTACGAATTACGGGTGCATTTATGTGACGTGATTTGTGACATATTTTGATTAACATCGCAATTTTCCAAATAATTTAAAAGCAGAAAAGCGGAATTAAGTAAAATGCACCATAGGTTAATAATAGGTATTAAAATCAGATAATAAGCCAATTATAACGATTAAGCGACCGTGCTAGAACCACGGAATCCGAGGGTGCCTAACACCTTCCCTCGGGTTAACAGAATTCCTTACTTAGAATTTCTGGTTCGCAGACTTCAAAAGGAAGTCGAAATTTTCCTCGATCTGGGATAAAAATAAATCGGTGACTTGGGACACCAATTAAAATATTCCAAGTGGCGACTCTAAAAATAAATAAATAATCCCAGTTCGAATAATGTCACTTTAATTGGAAAAACTCTTTTAATATATTTCCTTCCCGGGAATGTAAGAAAAGAGGTGTGACAACTGTTAGGATCGATTCTTTAACACAATTGAATTTACAAAGAAGAAGAAGAAAAAACTGGAGAAGAAAAGAGACAGTAGAGAGAAATTTCGTGGGAGGAGAGAGAGAGAAAATAATGTCGTGGTAACACCCCGTGGGTAACTTCCACGGCGGTGGGGCGTATATATTAATAATATTGGGTATTTACAATTACAGAGAATAATTGGAGAATAAGTATTACAGCCTAAAAATTGGGTCGGGGCAGTTTACATATTTATCAGGCTCCACTCCTAACAACTACTGCACTCAACAGAACAGTCTGAGAAAAGCTCTTGTTTTTTTCTTCTTATTCTTCTCTTCTTCTTTCTTTTTTCTGCTCTGTTTTTTGTTTTTCAATTTTTCACAGCTTCACTTTGGGCAGAGGCAGAGAGCTTTATTTAAACCTGAAATTTCCTCCTTTTTTTCAGTTAGAGTTAGAATTCATTGTATATTGACTTGATAATTTTTTTCCTATAAAACAGTATTGAAATGGCATCATCCGATGGTAATAGAAGAAATGATATAGCTTAAAATTAGCTTGAAGAAGAATAAATGTTGCTTGTTCTAGACTTTAATTTATGAATCTACTATGACTATCTATTGAGTTTTTAATTTTTGAATTGATATATTTATTAAGATATTATTGCTATTGAGTTTTTAGTTATATATATAATATTTTTTTTTGTATAAATTATCGCTTCACATAAAAAAGGCGCCTCTCGTCTCAGTAGAGCGGGCCCTCGTTACTATTTGTCGCGGCACGCTATCCAAAACACACCTTGATGACCCTTGAATTACATATCTAAGAAAAAATGCTGATCTCCTAACTAGCATTTATCCAGGAAAGGGTTTCACTCTTTAGCAAATAAAACTAATAATCATCCAAAAAGAATATGTTTACCTGCATGTAAAAGCAAGTGTAGTAGAAAGGTCCCAAAAAATCCCATAACAGGTTCTAGACATTGAAATACTGAGACAAAGAAGAATACAATCAAAATACTGCCTACATAAATCTCCCTACAATAGCGAAATCGTTTTGAGTAAATATTTTTAGACATTGTAGGAGCATCACCAAGTAAGAGAAGCAGTATTAGTCAATAACAATAAGAGATACAATAACATAGGTTATGATAGCAAGATTACAGGAACAACAAAATGTAAAATGATACTTCTTCACATAGGTTAAGATGTCAAACACTTTGTTGAGCATCCAATAACACATTCCTAAAGGAAGAACTCTCAACCATGGACAAAATTCTAGGGCATTTTAGATAGCAGACCAAACTGTAGTTTATCCATCAACTTTAACACATTTACCTTTAGACAGGGCAGTAATACATCGCCGTTGGAACTTACAGAAATGATTTTAGCATGATACATACATATAAGTGCCAAGATATGATGAACTACGAGGAGATCTTATAGCATTCGAGAAAACACATTTCAAGAAAATAAATCAAGAAGAAAACAGTTGCTTTCAAAGCTACAACTGAAAGATCTGAAAATTGTTAGGATCGATTCACTCAAACACTCTGAACTGATGAAGAAGATGAAGAAATCTTGAAGAGAGAAAAATTAAGGTAGAGAGAGGAAAAAAAAATCGTGAGAGACTTATTTCGTGGTAACACCCCGTTAGGGTAAACTTCCACGGCGGCGAGATTTATATATATTAATAATTAAGGGTATTTACAATACAAGGAGAATAAACAGTACAGCCTATATATAGATCTCAAATAGTCCCAAACCTATAAGAGAAAGGTCTCCCAATTTGATTAGGATTATAGGTTTTCCTTTCCCAAATCTATGAGGACAATGAGTTTTCCTAAACATATAGGGATTATGAGTTTTCTAAAAATACAAGAAAATAATTCAAGTCCATCACATATTAATCAGGCTCCGCACCTAATAATTCTCCCACTTGGAGACTGATTCAGTCGTCCAAAAATTGTCCCAACATCATCAATATCTTCACCACACCCCACCATCTGTAGAAGCAAACTACAGAAGACCAACTGAGGTTTTGCACAACCTCAGTTTCTCAACATCAACACATTTCGTCAACATGTCTGCTGGATTCTTTGCACCCTCTATCTTCTCCAAACACATATCACCATCCTCCACTGCCTGCGAGTGAAATGGTACCGTCTTCTTATGTGCTTTGTCTTTGAATGATAGACTGGGTTCTTCACCAATTGTATGGCACTCTGGCTATCTGAATAAAGAATCTTCTCGCTCTACTTCTTGCCCAACTCTTCCAGATAATCTGCCAGCCATATCATCTCTTTTCCAGCTTCAGTTATTGCCACATACTCAGCCTCTGTTGATGAAAGAGCAACACACTTCTGAAGCCTGGACATCCAACTCACTGCTATACCACCTATGGTGTAAATGTATCCGGATGTGTTCATGCTCAAGTCCACATCACCACCAAGATCAGCATCCACAAAACCCTGCAGATTCACTTTGCCTTTGCCAAAACTAAGTGAAATACTGGATGTACCTCTCAAATATCTCAGAAGCCACTTAACAGCTTCTCAATGCTCTTTTCCCGGATTTGCCATGTACCTGCTAACAACTCCCACTACATGTGCTATGTCAGGTCTAGTGCAGACCATAACATACATCAAACTCCCAACTGCTGAAGCATATGGAATAATTGCCATCTGCTCACGCCCTTCAGCTGTCTTGGGTGACTGCCCCTCTGACAATTTTATGTGTTTTTCCAAAGGAGTAGTCCTGGGCTTAGGATCACTCATCCGGAATCTGGCCAACACCTTCTCAATGTATTGCTCCTGGGATAGATTTAAAGTGCCAGCAGATCTATCCCGAGAAATCCTCATCCCGAGAAATCCTCATCCCGAGAATCTGCTTCGATGCTCCCAAATCTTTCATCTCAAATGCTGAAGACAGACTTGCCTTCAGATTGTTTATCTCCCTCATACTGGATCCTGCAATCAATATATCATTCACATACAAAAGTAGAAACACATAAGAATCAATGTATTTCTTGAAGTAACAATGTTGATCCTTTTCAGCCCTGCAAAAGCCCCTCTTGGTCATGAAAGAGTCGAACTTTTTGTACCACTGCCTCGGTGCTTGCTTCAACTCATACAAGCTCCTGTTGAGCTTGCACACCATGTGTTCCTTGCCCGGAACTACAAATCCTTCTGGTTGTTGCATATAGAATCTTCTCGTCCAGATCTCCATGTAAAAACGCTGTTTTTACATCTATTTGCTCAAGATGCAAATTCTCTGATGCAACAATACTCAACAAAATTCGGATAGTAGTTAACTTCACAACAGGAGAAAATATTTCAGTATAATCAATACCTTTCCTTTGTGAATATCCTTTAACCACTAACCAAGCCTTGAACCTTCTTTTACCGTCTGGTTCTGCCTTAATTCTGAACACCCACTTGTTCAATAAGGCTTTCTTCTCTGCAGGTAACTCAGTCAGCACCCAAGTGTTGTTCTTCTCAAGGGAGTTCAATTCATCATTCATGGCTTGCTCCCACTTGATTGAATCCTCCACCTGTAGGGCCTCATCGAAAGACTCTGGTTCCCCTTCATCAGTCAGCAACAGATAATGTAATGAAGGTGAATACCTATCTGGTGCTCTGATGGTCCTTGATGATCTCCTCAACAGCTACTCAGGTGTCACTTGTTCCACCATAGGTTCTTCAGCAACAGCGTCTGGAGTTGGTTGAGTTTCTTCCACAACACCTCTGGGTGTACTCTTCTACAACTCAATCTCAGCTCCCACTTGCTTCGTAGTCTCTGAAACATTCTGCTCTCTGTCCTTGTATAGGATAGACTCATCAAATGTCATATCACAATATCTCAGGATCTTTCTGTTCTTGACATCCCAAAACTTGTAACCAAACAAGTCAGAACTGTAGCTTATGAAGTAACACTTCACAGCCTTAGCATCAAGCTTGTCTCTTTTCTCTGGATCAACATGAACATAAGCCGTGCAACCAAAAGTTCTCAAGTGTGAGTACTTGAGTTCTTTTTTCGTCCACACCTCCTCTGGGATCTTGAACCCCAGGGGAACTGATGGTCCCCTGTTGATCAAGTATGCAGATGTGGCTCACAGCGTCTGCCCAAAACATCTTGGGCAGCCCACAGTGTATCCTCATGCTCCTTTTACGCTCATTCAATGTTCTGTTCATCCTCTCAGCAACTCCATTCTACCTAGCCTTATCGGGAACTGTCCTCATCAATCTGATTCCCTCAGCTGCACTTTGAACTCTGACTTGTCATACTCTCCTCTATTGTTAGACCTCAGGCATTTGACTTCAAACCAGTCTGATTTTCAACTTCAGCTTTCCACCTCTTGAAAGTCACAAACACATTTGACTTATGCTTTAAGAAAAACCCCATACCTTCCTACTGAAATCATCAATGAAGGTGACATAGAACCTGGATCCTCCAAGTGATGAAACTGGAGATGGCCCCCAAACATCTGTATGTACCATTTTCAACCGCACTTTCTTCGGCTCTCTAGCTCTTTGTGAAGCTAACTCGTTTCTGTTTTCCCATAACACAGCTTTCACAAAGACCCATGTCAACAGACTTCAGGCCCTCTAATGCTCCTTTTGCAATCAGCATCTTCATTCCTTTAGCACTCATGTGTCCAAGTCTGTTGTGCCACAGACATGAATCGGAAGCACCCTCAGCGACAGCAACCATGTTAATACTCCCTGCAGTGGTGTACAAGGTTCCAGATTTGGTGCCACGAGCTACAATCATAGCACCCTTCACAATCTTCCACGAACCTTTCCCAAACTCTGCTGTATAGCCTGTGCTATCCAACTGACCAACAGAGATCAAATTCTTCTTGAGAGCAGGAATATATCTGACATCCTCTAATGTCCACTGGTTTCCCCATGAGGTCTTTATGCAAACATCCCCTTTTCATTCAATCTCCAAGGCTTTGTTATCAGCAAGATACACCTTTCCAAAATTTTCAGATTTGAAATTTTATACTAAATCCACTGGGAATACTGCATTTCTGGAGCTCCACCTCAAAGTCCCTGATTTCAAACCAGTTTCTTGCTTCAAATATCTTCCTCACTAGCCAACATGTTTTTTGAGGAATCTGCATAGTGGCTAAGTCTCTACTCTTTATATAGCAGTCATGTATCCATTGCACCCATAGGTACTCCTTCCTTGAAGCCATTGCCCAAAGTAGCAGCTCTATTACATAGGTGAAAGTCTATCAAATTTAAACCACCTGCAGACCTACGCATGCACAGGGACTCCCAAGCCACTAAACCCTTTCTTAAGGCTCCACAACTCCAAGTCCGGAGAAAAGTTCTATAGATACTAGTGAACGATTGTATGACTTTCTTTGGTAGCATGAAGACTTGGGCCTAGTATGTCTACATTTCAAATAGCACACTCTTGATCAGTTGTACTCTACCACTATAAGAGAGGAACTTAGTAGTCTAAACCTAATCCTGGCAGTCATTCTTTCCACAAGTGACATACACTGTTGTATAGTAATCTTCTAGGAGGAAAGAGGTACACCAAGGTATTTAAAAGGCATCTCACCCAAGGCAAATTGCATTTCAGCTAAGTTCTGGTCCTTCAGTTCTTGTGAGACACCAATGATGTAGAGTGAACTCTTGTCCAAATTTGCTTTCAATTCAGACACACTAGAGAAATGATTAAAGGCTTGAAGCATTAGCTGAATAGAAGTTCTATCAGCCCTGCAGCAAATTAGCAAGTCATCAGCAAAACAGATATGCACCAATTTAACTTACCACTTCTAGGATGGTAACTGAAGTCAGGGTTATGCTATAATTGTTTCAGGGACCTATTTAAATACTTCATGACCAAGACAAAGAGATATAGGGACATGGGATCTCCCTGTCTTAGTCCTTTCTTAGCCCCAAAATTAGGAGTGATCCCACCATTCAGTAAAATGGAATAGTTTACTGTAGTTACACATTCCAAATTGTTAGGTGTGGAGCCTGATTAGGCTGTACTACTTATTCTCTATTTATTCTCTGTAATTGTAAATACCCAATATTATTAATATATATCCCACCGCCGTGGAAGTTACCCATAGGGTGTTACCACGAAAACTCTCTCTCTCTTCTCTCACGCGTTTTCTCTCTCCTCTATCTTTTCTCTTCCAGTTTTTCTTCTTCTTCTTCTTCATAAATTAAACTGTGTTGAGCAAATCGATCCTAACACATAATCCACCCAACAAATTTTCCAGGAAAATTGTGTTGAAGTTGGGCCAATTGGAGATGAATTTTGGACTTATTAATTCAATATCCAATTTAAATTTAATTCTTTTTCACTCAAAATTAATGTAATTATGCTTCCTTTGTTTTGATAACTTGTATAAAATACATTATCACATTTGCAGGACATAGAATTAATCATGCTTTTGCAGAAATTCATTTCATTCTGCTTTAATTATTTTTGTATTTGTAGATTAGTACCTTTTTTTTTGTAATATGTCCATTATATGTTGAATTCTATGTCCTATTGGTCATTTTTGATCTAGATATTGTAATACTACTTCTCTCTTATTCCATCTTCCTGCTATCTCTCGTTCTAAAGCTCTTGGTAATTTATTAAATAATTTCTTTCCTAGTTCTTGATTAAATGTATTGCCACTAATGCTAGTGTAGTAAAAGTAATCGTTTAGAAATTTTTTAATATGGAACCAACTACTCCTCTCTTTCTAGTAATTTATTTGTGGTAAGGTAAAATAATAAGGGGTATTATCGCTATTTACTCACCAGAAACTAGTTACATCTGGTAATCGGAAAAATATATAAAATTTGTATAATTTTTGTATCTAACATACAGAATGTATATATATACAAAAAATATATAAATTTTATACATTTTTCGACTAATATTTCTACAGCAGCTATACAGTGTCATTTTTTCAATAATAAATAATAACCTATGAATGCATTATGTAGTCTATCAGTTTGTCAACTAAATGAAAAGGCGTGGAAAAAGGTATAAACGAAATAAATATCACGCACAATACAAAATCAAACTGATATCTCCCAGACTTTTAGGGCATACATTTGTTTTCTTAATCCCTAAAGGCAGAGAGAAAATAAATCAGGAAAAAGTGTTCAAGCTCTACTGTCTATTCTGTATCTCTGATGCTTCCACTTGTGAGCCACAACTTCTTTTGCACGACTAAAACAATGTCATCGCCCTCCTGCTCGGGATCTGAGGTGGAATCGGCTGATCCAACTGCTTCCCAGTGCAATGCCGATAAATGCTTCTTTACAAAGTCGATAACATGTTGTTTATCACGGATGATAACGAAACCTGTAGGCCTTAGTATGCGATCAATCTCGAGTAACAAGTCCTCACCACTGCAACCTTTCTTCTCAAGGTCAGAGAAAATTGTCCAAGCATGAAGCAAATCATAGGTCCTGGGATATGTTGAGAATGCTTCACACCTGCACAAAATAAGTGTAAGCAACTAATATTACTGATGAACACCTCCGCTACGAGCGTGTTCCACGCAGAGGTGGATTTAGAATTTAAGTCTCTTAGTGTTGAACTCATTATATCTTTAAAATTAAAGGTTCATATTTATTATTTATTGCAGTTTTAATGAACTTTTACACATAAATTTATGCATGGCGCCAAAAGCACTAGGTTCAAATGAACCCGGTACCGAAAGGCTACATCCACCTTTGGTTCCACTGGGGAAAAGATAAGACGAATACTGATGTCAGATCTCCTCAACCACAAAAATACTAAATCAACACTGCACAGCTATATTAGTTTATAAAAAATAAAGTTGGATCATGGCAAGAAAAAGTTATTACGCATTTTCGACAATACACATTGTAACACATAACACAAGCTGATATTAAGATGTTTAGAGATATGCACTGTTTAATGTCCTAAAGTATGTTGGCATACTGCTTACTAAACCAAAGACAAAACGCGAAATTATACAAAGTAAAAATATTATCCACTTACCAGTCGTGAGTTGTGCCAATCAAGCCTCGGTCATATACAATCTTGAGAGTGTTGGGTCCATCTTTGGGTACAACGTTCATGACCCATACATTTTTGTCCTTCAGAGCAGCAGCAAATGACCCCAAGTTAGCCTTCATGTCCATGATATTTCTCAAGGTGTCTGAAGAAATCTTTGGACTTAACAGACTCCAATAATTGTCAACTCTCTGCCTCCAAGTTTCCTATTGATAAGCCAAGAATGCAACGAGTAGTTAAGTTTTCTATTCTTACTCAATTACAATGGCACTTAAGCTCGTGTGCAGAATCAAATGGCACAAGTTGACCGATATTACTAAAAAAATTACCATGTCCTTTTCAAACATTTCATTTGAATACCCAAAATCAGCGAGACGAGGAGGAGGACTAGTTAATCGAGCTGGCCAAGGAGTCAGTCCACTTCCACCGACTTTGTGGTCATCTGCAAGAGAACATGACAATAAGGAAATAAGTTTTTGAGGAAAACTAACAGTACATTAATAATTAATGCAACTAAAACTTACTGCTTCATGTATATCTTAAAAAGACTACTGCAACGGTAATCAAATTTGTCCATTCAAGAAAATACTCCAAACATATTCAAAATACACAAGAAGAAATGTTCGCAATCTCAACTCTAGTCCTCAAAATTAGTCAAAAACGGATAATTTAAATCAGGGTAGAAAGACAATTTAGAACACATAATTCAAGCCAGAACTGGTGTTGGAGCAGTTGTGGGGAAACTCCTTTACTATATTATGCTATTATTTCCAAACTCTCCGGTCATAAAACGAACTTTAGAAAAGCCGACTGAACTAGCTTGCTGTTGAGGCATAGTTGTTTTACAGTTGTTGTACAATGCCACATTTGAGAAACCCTTTTGAGAGACTGTTACTTCTGGGAATCAAGTATATTTAAAATGACAAATGGCCTATTAAATATCAGATTGCTTTTGCTCAGTTTAACATTAGGGAAGAGACAAGCACTTACGTTCAGAATAAAGTGTTATGCACGGTTCCATATTCACACCCCAAACAGCGTCAGGATCATCATCAGACCGACAAAGCGGTGGTTGGGTACCAGGAGGTCTTTCCATGTAACAATCATTGTTTAGAGGCTTTTGCCAAATGACAGTTTGGTTCCTTTTCGCTGCAATTCTCCAGCACATGCGTTCAACAAGTGCACTCATCTCTCTCCATATTCTTAAATCTTCTTCATCCTGTGCATATGCTTCAGGGGATGAGTACGCGAAATAGCCTCCGGGTCTAAGTACCCTATCGAGCTCAAGGAGGAGGATCCCATCCCTTTGAAGCCAATCAATCCTACAACGAGAACAGTGTGCAAATTCAAATGACCTGCTTGGATAGGGAAGCCTTTTCGTTCCGAGGACACCAAGATATGCAGGAATTCCTCTCTCTAAGGCAAACTGGATTTGATTCTGATGCACATCATTTGGTGCCAATGACATTGCTATGATATCAGAGGATAGAAGATAACCACCAAAGCTGGCAACACCGCAACCAACATCAAACACTGTGCGTATCCTTCCCTCATTGTTCAAGTTATCGTTTGAAAAGTTCAGCATCTGCAGTTTATCATTTCATAATGGCTAATTACTTGGTTCCTTTTTTTGACATTTCTGCAAATATCTAAAAAAGAGAGAAGAATACTTACATTTGCGATTGAGGCAATGTACTTATCTGCTCCATAATGAAAGTGAGTGCCTCCACCAGGAAATATTATCTTTTCACCCTTAACAACCATCCAATTCTGGTCAGATTTCTCATGTGCAAGGTGCGTATGCGGAATGTTCACTTTCCAAACCTCATCTCTGCTTCTTGGCCACTTAATTGGCACCTATTACAACATCCAAGGGAGAAAATAAGAAATATAACTACTTGTAAAAGTGGAAATATGTCTTACGTTAACTTCACTACAGCTTCAGCATATTCACCTTGTATCCAGGAGGAGGAGGAATCAAACAATTGAAACGTCTTTCAGGCAAAGGGCAATGTCTTTCATAGTGCTCCATCAATGACAAATCCAACTTTAATCTCATTTGATAAATGAGATGTCTGTCCAGACACGGAATCAATTCTGAATGGCGATCATCACAAACCTTCAAATTGAAAGAACAGCACAAAATTAACAAGGCAAACAAA
Source organism: Nicotiana obtusifolia (assembly GCA_002018475.1). Lineage (NCBI taxonomy): Eukaryota > Viridiplantae > Streptophyta > Magnoliopsida > Solanales > Solanaceae > Nicotiana > Nicotiana obtusifolia. The sequence goes on along the minus strand of MCJB01051217.1, from coordinate 32,271 downwards.
GGAAACTACAAAATGCAGACATCATACCAGGCCGTGAAACGAAAAAAGAAGACTTACGGGGAAGCTCTTAGGGATGATGCCATCGTCACCATCTTCCAGCACAAACTTCTCATCTTGCCTGCTGAGATCAGAGTTGTCATCCCCACCCAAATAAGATGATCCCAATTTCCTCAACGAACGGCTGCCGTATTCAAGAGCTGACTCACCACTGCTCTTGGATCCGAAATACATGTACAGGAAAACAACCAGGACTGCCCCAATAACTACAGAAGTCAACAACCGCTTCTTCTGCGCTCCATCTGATCTCCCTCGCATCATTTGGGTAGTTTTTTGTGTCCGCAGAAAAAATTAAAAACTTTTCTCTTTTCTACTTCAGCTCTTTGAAATCATAATTGTCTAAACATGGGAAGAACTGGAACCAAGTTTCCAAATTTAGGAGATTGAACAACTTTGACTCTCACAAAAAATGGATCTATAACATTGAGGAAGCAACCTGTGAAATCAAATGCATGAATCGTCAGAACTAATCAAGTAGTGTAGGCCGAAAAAAAAAAAAAAAGAAAAGAACAAAAAACAAAAAAGATCAACTCAAGCAGAAAGATTGCATAACATATTAAGCTTGGCAGCAGTCTTAGAAAGTTAGTGCGACACATTTTAGCACCACAGCACCACTCATTCAAAATGCCAACTTTGTAAACAAATTCTGTACTATGAGGATTCAACATGAGTTGGCAAGTTTTATACTGGCTGCGACCCTACAACAACCCTCCTATTTTATCCGAGCTTGTGACCGGTAATGTGAGCAAGCTCACACGGTTTCAAAATCAACGTACGAACAAGACTAAATCGTAATGATATTATCATTTTGTTACTGTTACTTAATATATAAAACTTATTTTTCACTTTTATTATTATTTGGTATGATAATGACATCAGTTGAGCTGAAACGAAGAAGCATGGTCAGTGAAAATCAAAAAGGATAACAAAGGCATTTCTTTACAATTTTCATGAATCTCAACTCTACTAACGGCCAAGTTAGCCTTCAAGACACCCCCCCCCCCCCCCAAAA
>MCJB01051217.1:15202-27859 GCA_002018475.1 Nicotiana obtusifolia | reverse complement strand
GGGAAGGAGCAAGGAAATATGTGGACTTGAGGGAAGGGGGTGAGGAGAGTAGCATAGAAAAATATTAAAAAAGTATTTTCTACTCTCTAACCAAACACTAGAAAATATTTTCCGAAAGTTTTTCACCCACCAACCAAACAACAAAAACTAAGTGATAAAATCATTCATTTTTCATGAAAACATTTTCCTTCGTACCAAACACAACCTAATTGTTCAAGAGGGAATAAGTATGAGCTTGTTCATATTGCCGTTCCCAAGTCAAAGGCAGCTCTCTAAAATCGGAGCTATAAGCCAAAACTTAAGAAGATAAGTGGAAATAGCATTAATAATATGACAATAGTTGAACAAACAGACAAGATTAATTTGGATAACCAAGAAAATATTATATGGTCTTAACATTTTATTTTTCAAAGTTGTAAGTTTTCTTTTAAGTATTTCACAGTATAACATTGTTTAATATATTAAAAAGTTTGAGTTAAATTATTAAAATATTCACATCTACTAATAAAATATTTAATAACTAGAACCAATATAGTGTATTGAAACAAAAAGTTAATGTTTTGTTAACTTAAAAAATATTTTACTAATATAAATATTTATATCTGATAGAAAATGTTTTGAGGGCCTTTGACTCTTGGGGGCATAAAGCAGAAATTTTAATGGTCTTATCCTAGAGTTATCCATGTCCCAAGCTCGAATAAAAAAGAAGGATCGCGGTAGATTTACAATCAACGTAAAACTTGTCAATTTATAATAAATCTTAATAATACATATATTGTTGTTGTTATATCATTCAAAAAGGCTTGAAAGTAGCTAGTAGTAATTCCTTGTTCACAATTAGAGAAAATGTTAAATATGTAAAGAAATCAAATGGGAGAATACAAGAATTTCAGCAATATGTTAGGCAAATCAGAATGTACCAGAAAATCCTGTATATGAAAATTAAAGTGTACAATAATAAACTCATTGTAATTTCACGAGCGGGATTTGAAAAGGTTAGTATGTACGCAGAATTTATTCCTGCCTTGAGAAGGTAGAGAAATTGTTTCCGATAGATCCCCAATTCAGACGAAGATGCAAAAAAAAGCAGTAGCAACATACAGTAACATCAACAAGATAACAAGAAAACCGAAGCAAAAAATAACTTGCAGTAATAGAATATCTCGAAACATAAGAAAGTACATAAAAATTAAAGTGTGTAACTGAAACAAAACAATTAAAGATCGAGGGTCCAAATGATTTATCCATTTTGAATTTATTTAACTATCCAAATGTCAAAGTTTAATTTGATTTATCTTCACTAGGCCATGTTTTCCCCATATTAGTGCTATATACGGCATGCAATACATAAATCAGATTAATATCTAAATTTCGTGCCCAATCACACACTATAATCCAAGAATAGACGAAGAATTTATTTTCGTTAAAGGTGTTCAAGATATATTTTTGTGTGTGCATGTGTGTGTGTGTGTGAAGTTTTTATCACATGAATAAATAGATGATATATAAGGTAGTTAAGGGAGCCAAATAAGTGCGCCAAAATCGAAAATGTTTGGTTCCCCTAAACTTGCTGTCACTAATAGTTTCTCAGTCTTTCATTTCTGTTTTCTTTCTCTTTTTGCTGCCTCTGATCTATTCTGAGAATTTCCCAAAATTCTACATTACCCCTTTTGCACTCCATAGCAATCCAACATGAATTCACCAAAATCTTGAATTTTTATATTTTTATTTGCTTTAATTAGGGGGATCAAGAAAAAAGCAGTGAGCAAATTAAAATCTCAAGTGTTCTTTGAGATCTAATTAAGGGATTAGCTTAATTAAAAAGACACAGTTGATGATAGGCCAAAGAAATTTGCATTGGTATCTATGATGATGGTTGGGAAAAATAGGCTTTTTTGGTGGATAGCCAAGAATTGTTTCAGATGGAATGGCAGATCCTGCTAACTATGGCAATCCTGACCGTGACATTGACCAGGTACGTATTTTATTCAGTAGCGAAGTCAGAAATTTTGCTAAGGGCGTTCAAGATTAAATGTATACGTATAATTTTTTCGACGAAGGGTGTTAACTGACCACCTTCTGATATATGTAGCTATGCCTTTGCCTTCTAAGTATTGTTGTGTTGTGGAAATTGGAAAATCGAATTCCTTTGTTCGAATTAATGCAAGAGTTTAAGTTTATACACTGATGATGTAAACACATTTAAGCTATCATGTCATTCAGTATATTATAGATTTATAATAGATTTATAATCTAAATGAAATGGTAAGTAACCTACTATAACGGATCAAATTAGGTATATTTTTTTTTACGAGTGCATATAACTTAAATCCTTTATTCTGTGCTTAGCATGATTAGATGAATTTAGCCAAATAAACTTGTTATTAAACAACTAAAAGTGTCATATGAGTAGTTGATTCAAGTGAAATGAGCTCATATGTGTAAGTGTGTAACGGCTCATACCCAACTGTTTCACGGTTTTGTCCCCTTGGGCTTTAACTCAAAAGGTGCCTGAACACGAACTCGCCTTTTTACTAACTTTCACCTCTAATTCCGTTGTGGGATTTTCCTAAGTCAAGCTTCACAACGAAACCCCTTTTGAGTTTACAGCATGCTTGAGGAAAAGAAAAGACACAAGAAATATGCAGCAAATTATAGAGTTATAATGATCTTTATCTGTTGAAAAAATTAGGACACCAGATATATTCTTGACTAAACAACATATCATGCTAGGTGTGGGCAAAAAAGATGACCCTCAACTTATTTGACTTAGTCGAGAGTTGTGTTACAATTAGTAACTTTACAGATGAAGCATATTCCTATCATGACGATGTGGTAATTGACTAGACTTAGTAGTATACGGATAATCACTTTGTTGTTTCTAAAATTACATCAAAATGCAAGTATATATAGCTGTGAGCTAGACATATTATGATTGAGGCGTCATAAAATGCACAGATTTAAAAGTTGACGGAGCCATGGCGTTTGGAAGCTAATTTTACTACTTGACAAAATATTGGTTTGTGTTTTTCTTTCAATAACTATTTCCTCAGACACAATATGAGATTATGAGCAACTTGATTGAACCTATGTTGTCCGGACTCTCCGAGAATATCTTTGGTGCATGTCGGATCCTCTAAAAGTAGTATAAATTTGGAGGATCCGACGTGTGTGGCATAATTTTGGAGAGTCCATGCAACATAGAATTGAACCAACTCAACTACAATTAGCAATGTAAGAAAGAGAATCATTTTGCAAAAGCATCCTTGTCTTTTCATGACTTTGCATATATAGAATTTTCATGTTGTTTTTCGTATACATTACAGCATAATTATCGTAAAGTTATTGATTGACCAATGATCAATATGCCTGATATGCTTATTTCTCACTTAAAACTTTCTTTTGAAGGGGCTAATCGCTTTGAAGAAAGGTACACAACTAATAAAGTATAGCCGGAAGGGAAAGCCTAAGTTCTGCCCTTTCAGAGTTTCTCCGGTAATTGATTGTGTTACTTCTCAGCTTCATATCAACTAGCAATATGCTTTTTGTTTTAGACAGCATTTGCAATATGAGAGCTTCTGCATGAAATTTAATCGTTAATTTTCTGGTTGAAGATTAAAGTTTTGTTGTTGATAATTCCAGGATGAAACAACGTTAATTTGGTATTCTCGTGGAGCAGAAAGGAATTTAAAGCTATCTTCAGTTTCAAAAATTATTCCTGGCCAGAGAACTGTGAGTTAATGATTGTATGTCTAGATTTCATTCACCTATCTACGAGATATACTGAAAATATATAAACTTTTGCCTGTGGATATGTCTATGCAGCCGGTTTTTAAAAGATATTTGCGTCCAGAGAAGGAGTACTTGTCATTTTCCCTTATATACAACAATGGTGAAAGATCTCTAGATCTGGTTAGTGAACAGATTAATTTATTTTCGTGTTATCATTTTTTTCTGTCGTGAATGCTGTTTTGAATAAGTTTTACTATAGTGAAAGTTAAATATCATTTTTTTTCTGAAGATTTGCAAGGATAAAATTGAAGCAGAGATTTGGATTGCTGGTCTAAAGAATTTAATTTCAGCTGGCCAAGCTCGTAATAGTAGACGTACTCGGAGTGATATTTCTGATGTAAGTTTTCGAGCTTCATTGTTAAGGTCAAAGCAACCAGACATTTGCTTTGTCAGATCTATCTTGCATATTATATCGACGAGTGATTACAGATTTGACATCTCTCTATATGATTTTATATGCAGTTACAAAATACCCATCCATGTGGTTCAACATTAGATTTCAGCCATACTAGTGCTCGGGATTGGACATCTGCTGATCCCTATAGTGGTGAAACTTCCTTGAGTGTGCGAAGCTCAGATGTGGGGTCTGAACGTGGAAATATGCAAGTAAGAACAAGTTCGGATGGTTTCCGTATTAGTGTCTCTAGCACTCCAAGTTGTTCGAGTGGGGGTTCCGGGCCAGATGACATAGAATCATTAGGTGATGTTTATGTGTGGGGGGAGATTTGGTGTGATGGAGTGTCGAAAGATGGAGCTGGGAATCCAGTTACCATTAAACATGATGTACTTAGTCCTAAACCTTTGGAGTCAAATGTGGTTCTTGATGTTCATCAAATTGCTTGTGGGGTACGACACATTGCTCTTGTTACAAGGCAAGGAGAGGTTTTCACTTGGGGAGAAGAGTCTGGTGGCAGGCTAGGTCATGGAATTGAAAAGGATTTTAGCCGCCCTCGGCTTGTTGAATTTCTGGCTGTTACAAACGTCGATTTTGTTTCATGTGGCGAGTATCATACCTGCGCTGTGTCTACATTGGGGGATTTATATACTTGGGGAGATGGAACTCACAATGCTGGACTTCTTGGGCATGGCAATGATGTTAGCCATTGGATTCCTAAAAGAGTTTCCGGTCCGCTTGAAGGGCTTCAAGTTTTATCGGTTGCATGTGGCACGTGGCATTCAGCTTTAGCAACTGCAAATGGAAAACTATTCACATTTGGCGATGGATCTTTTGGAGTCTTAGGTCATGGCGATCGTGAAAGTGTACTGTATCCCAAGGAAGTTCAATCGTTGAATGGACTCAAGACGATTAAAGTTGCGTGCGGTGTGTGGCACACGGCTGCTATTGTGGAAGTCACAAACCATAACTGTGGAAATGTGCCCAGTAAAAAGTTATTCACTTGGGGAGATGGTGATAAGAATAGATTAGGTCATGGAAATAAGGAAACTTATCTGCTTCCGACTTGTGTCTCTGCAATTATCGATTACAACTTCCATCAGTTAGCATGCGGGCATAATATAACCATTGGCCTTACCACATCCGGTCATGTCTTTATCATGGGAAGCAATGCATATGGTCAACTAGGCAATCCACAGGCCGATGGAAAGCTCCCGTCCCTTGTACAAGATAAATTAGTAGGTGAATTCGTCGAAGAAATAGCATGTGGTGCATTCCATGTTGCTGTCCTTACATCAAGAAGTGAAGTCTTTACATGGGGAAAAGGCGAAAACGGAAGGTTAGGTCATGGTGATACAGAAGATCGGAACGCTCCAACATTAGTTGAGGCCTTAAAAGACAGGCATGTGAAGAACATAGCATGTGGCTCTAATTACACTGCTAGTATTTGCATTCATAAGTGGGTATCTGGAGCAGATCAATCTGTTTGCTCGGGTTGTCGACAAGCATTTGGATTTACTCGAAAGAGGCATAACTGTTATAATTGTGGACTAGTTCATTGTCATGCTTGCAGTTCAAAAAAAGCACTCAAAGCTGCACTTGCTCCGACACCAGGAAAACCACATCGCGTTTGTGACTCTTGCTACATGAAATTGAAAAAGGCTTCCGAAGGAAGTTCCTCATTTTATGCTAAGAAATTTAACTCCTCTCATCGACCAGAGAATAGTAAGTTAGACAGAGGCGAGCCAAAAACATCACGGGTTTTGCTCTCACCCACTGTAGAACCGATTAAGTACCTTGAAGTTAAGTCTACTAGGCCTGGCGTCAAATCAGATTCTCTAAATATAGTGAGAGCTTCACAAGTTCCATCACTTTTGCAATTAAAAGATATTGCTTTTCCAAGTTCACTTAGCGCTCTTCAACATGCGTTGAAGCCTGTTGTGACTGCGCCACCTCAGCCTCAATCTCACTCTCAATCTCAACCTCCTACATCCAACTCTAGACCTGCTTCACCGTACTCAAGAAGACCAAGTCCTCCACGCTCGCCTGCTCCTGTTTTTTCAAGGGGTGTAATCGATAGTCTTAGAAAGACAAATGATGTATTACACCAAGAAGTTGCCAAATTGCAAAACCAGGTATGGAAACTCTTTACATACAAAACAAGAAGATTTATCCTTCTATTGATTAACTTAATGTCTAGCGCTATCGTTATTAGTTGTCACATTTATATTTGTAGATCAAAAGTTTAAAGCAGAAAAGTGATGCACAAGACGCTGAAATTAAAAAATTGAAGGAAAGTTCTCAAGAATCATCTAAGTTGGTTGCAGATAGAGCATCAAAGTGTAATATCGCAATGGAAACCATGAAGTCCATTACTGCTCAAGTAATGTTCAAATTGCTTCTCTTCTGTTTATGCTCGACTTATGATTTTTGTTATAAAGATAAATCAAAATTCACATATATGTTGTATATATGGAGTAGCAGTTTAATGCAACTGTCTACAGAAAAGAAAATATAGGAAACTATGCTTATCAGACATGCATATAACTATGAGAATTAGGGCAGGGCAGCCCGGTGCCAAAAGCTTTTTGCGTTCACGCAGGGTTCAGGGAAGGGCTGCACCCAAGGAGGTGCGATGTAGGCAGTCTACTCTAATATAAGCATCAGTGGCTGATTATACTCGAACCCGTGACCTATAGGTCACAGGGATACAACTTGACCGTTGCTCCGAGGCTCCCCTTCAACTATGAGAATTAGGATAGAAGTTTTTTAATGAGCTTTGCCGCAAAAGGGATCTTGATTTTACATATCTAAGATTGAAACTTACAAGTTATTTTACAAAATATCAGAACTCGTCAAAAATTGTTCTGTCTTGTATTAAAATTTTTGCTTATACTTTTTTATGCATTGGGAAAGTATTCATGTCATGATAATGGAGCGTGTTATCATGTCTTTTGTTATTCAGTTGAAAGAAATGACACAAGAACTACCTCCTGATATCTCTGAGAGTTCAGCCCTTAAATCTATACAAACTCAAGTGGAATCTTTTCTTAATACATTCACGAATCAAGCATCCGAAGACAACGCTTCTCTGTCATTCGATATGTCTTATAATCAACAGAAGCCAACACATAGAAATAATCTATCTTCTGAGTCTGTCGTTAGAAATGATCAATGGGATGCTGCTGGAGTTCAAGAAACATCACATAATGTTGATGGAACTATACGTGAAAATCACGGACAATCAGCTTCAGAAACAAGAGGTGTACATCAATCAAGCCCGGAAAGTGTCTCAGGGTCACCTAAAGCTCAAAGAGAGGGACAAAAGGAAGTTATTGAACAATTTGAACCGGGTGTCTATGTTACTCTACTTCAACTTACAAATGGCACCAAGATCTTCAAGCGCGTTAGGTTCAGGTATTTCACTAAAGTCCCTTTAATGCTAAACTACAATGTGATAACTTGTACTCCATCTGTCACATCTTATGTAGATTACTTTCTTTTTTAGTCAGTAACAGAAAAGTGACACCTTTCTATATTTAGAAAAAATTTAACTTTATACGTGTAAAAGGATGTATAGCCACAGAAATGCCTATGACATGTTTTCGACCACAAGTTTGTACTGATTGTTGACATCTTTGTATCTCAAACACAACCATCAGATAAACTAGGTACCAACAAAGTGACACCTTTCTATATTTAGAAACAATTCAACGATATACGTGTAAACGATGTATAGCCACAGAAATGCCTATGACCTGTTTCAACCACAAGTTTGTACTGTTTGTTGATATCTTTGTACGTCAAACACAACGATCACATAAATTTGGATGGAGGGAGTACCTAATCAAAATCAACATCTTTGTACTGTTTGTTGATTGGACAATTTCCTGCAGTAAACGGAGGTTCGCGGAGCAACAAGCAGAAGAATGGTGGAAGGAAAACAAGGATAGGCTACTGAAAAAATACAGCCCTCCGAAGACAAACGTCGCATCTGCTGATTCATCATTTCCTCCACCAGCAACAGAGGAAAATAGTGAAACATCACAGTCTACATAGACTTGACTGCTAATTTTGTTAGCTTAGTGTTATTAGCAGCAGAAGTAGGTATAATACTTAGCTTTAGTGAGTTTGAAATGGATACATTTTATGCCTTCTAACTTTTTTGAGAAACTAGATATTTGATATGAGCAAAAGAGCAATGTCAATGCTATTTATGCAAAAAATGTACATGTAGGACTTGCTTTTGACACAAGGTAAGAAAGGAAAAAGAAAATAAGTATTGTTAGATAGAAGTCAGAATGCTGTTTAAGAATGAGAAATGATTAAGTATTTTTTCTCCACACATTTAATGTAGCAAAGGAGTGGTCAAATATATGATATTTAACTTTTTTAGAATCTAAGTTTTGTGCATACTCAGTGTATAGTTTTTCTACACCATCAGGTTAAGTTACTTATAACAACATGTAAATCTTCATAGCAAATCTGATATGGAAATTTAAAAAATAGAAGAATAACCTGCTATAATCGGATAAATTAATCTGATGGTTTAAGAATTATTTATATTGTCAGTTAATATAACTTAAATCCATTTTTGTATTGATGGATCTTTTAGCCACACTGTAAAAATACGTTTTGAATAAACTGAAAATTTTATAACAAAACATAGACCAAGATCCTATATTTGTAAGTTATTACAGATGTTAAAATATAATCTATTTTGTTAGCAAATTAAAAATTATATGGCAAATATCAGGCCCAATCCAATCCGTCCGCTTGTTTTGTCGAAACGTAAGATCGTGCTATGTATGGAATCTCGTAAATATTTACTCCCTCAGTTTTAATTTATGCGGCATAATTTGACCAGTAACGTAATTATATTTAGGGAAGAAAGAAAGTTATTTTGGATACTATAGTTTTAAACATGTGATGAGATTTCTATAGTGATATTTAAAATTAGGGAGTGATGAGTAGTTTAAAAATGAAATTATTTTAAAATATAAAAATATATATTTTTATTTTATATTGGAATAAACTAATCAGGAAATAGTGCTACGTGAGATGAAATAGATAGAATGGTAAATTTTGCCACCTGAGTATGGCAAATGGGACGAAGAGGATTGTCTATGAAAAAAGAGATAGCGATAGATAGTGCATATGTTAAATTTATTTAATTGAATTTTACAGTTATAAGTATCAGTAATAGGTTATTTAAATAAATAAATTATATTTGTTAAAAAGAATCTTATCTAGTCAATTTATAACTTAAAGTAAATTGAGACACAAATTATTTGTATTTGAATTAATTTAAACTTTAAAATGTTGCAATTATAAACTCATATTAGTGTTAAGAAAATGCGAGCTAAGTGGTTTGAGATATAATGAAATGAAAAGAAAATTATTTTTTATAATAATAAAAAATATTCGTGTGAGTTAGCATCAACATGTAGTTCCGTTTGAATATTTACGTTGTTAGACTGTTGAGCTAGAATGCCGTCAGTTCTTTTTTTTGGATAATAATATATTTTTTTTTTTTGGCAAATTATAAGATTTTATTAATAATAAAAGCAAGCCACAAAAGGAAAAATACAAGTAAGGGGGACAAAAGCTCGAGTAGTGTCGCCTATATGCCTTGGCTATATAATTACTCCTCTGCGCCTCACGTTGCCTCTGTAGCAGCCTCATGTAGAGGAGTCATGGTGTATATATATCTGCTGGCAATAATGTCTCATGAGGGCATATAATCTAATAGCCGTTCGGGTGTATCCGAAAGCATAGGACCTAAGCAAAACACATACCGAGTGTACTAGGCAAATTCCAGTACGTCAAGACCTCAAATACACGGCTAAATACATGAATTCAAACCAAAAAAGAGAGACCTGCTATACAAACTAACTACAATACATTTGTATCAACATTGGACACTGCCTTGCTCTTCCGGACTCTGCATGCATTCTCAGTCTTTCTGTGAGCTCCCTCTTGATTTGACTAACACAGAATTCCATGTTCAAGTTGATTTGTCTGAAAATTTTTCTGTTCCTAGCCTGCCAAGTATGGTATGCTATTGCACCTATTATTGCTGATGCTACTACCTTTCTAAATTGCTTCCAATGCCTCCTTCTAATCCACTTGAATGTCTCAGGTATTGCCATAGCTGGTAGATTGACGCTTGACCACCTAGCGAGTGCTTCTCTCATGGACTTCACTCAACTGCAATCTACCAACAGATGTTGGTGAGATTCTAGCACTCCCATTTCGCACATGTACCATCTAGCATCTCTTGTGATAGGAATATGCATCTCCAGAAGTCTCTCCCTAGTTTGCAACTCTTGTTAGTTTGCTAACTACAACACAAATTTGTGCTTGGGTAGCATAACTCTACTCCATACCAAATTCATTTCCCAAACATCTTGACATATGACCAAGCATGCATTATAACTGCTTGAGACAGAATAAAGCCATTTCCAGTCAAGGTATAAATATTCCCATTGTACCATTGAGTCATGCTATGTTTTAGTCCATTAATCTTCTTCCATGCTATGTTTTACCAGCTACCATCTGCAGGTGGCTGGTGATCCCAAATGCTCCTACATGTCTTCATATAAACATCATGCACGCACCTCGCCCACAACACTTCTTTATTAGTCACTAGTTGCCATAACAGTTTTCCTATATATGGCACATTCCATAGTTTACATACCTTGATGTTTAAACTTCCACACTTATTTGGTCTACATATTAAGTCCCAAGCTACCAATGGCATTTTCCTATTCCCTTCAGTCTGCCCCATATGTACTCCCTGCATTTCCTATCTACTTCCTTGACGACATATTGTGGAAGTATAAAAACAGCTCCCCAAAAATTATACACTGCAAAGAGAATAATATTAATAATTTGCTGTCTACCAGCATAAGAAAGCTGTTTAGAATAGCCGGAATTGATTTTCTTTGTATTCTTCTCCCCTAGTTGATGGCATTCAACTTTACTCCACTTCTTTGACCCCAGATATCCCACTGAGAAACATGTGTTACTCAAGATTATCTGCTTTAATTCATCATCCATCCCTGCTAGGAACATCATCCATCCGTGCTAGGAAAATATTTGATTTTTCTATATTAGCCACCAATCCTAAGACTTCACTAAAGTGATTCATTACTTCTATCATCCTGTGAATGGACAGGAGATTACCTTAAACAACATCAGATCGTTTGCAAATATGAGATGAGTAAGCTTAGTACCCTTGCACATAGGGTGAAACTGGAAATCTGAAAGATCACTCATTTTGTTCGTAACTCTAGTTAGGTACCTCATGACTAGAACAAACAACAATGGGGACATGGGGTCTCCTTGTCTAAGACCTCTCTTCCCCTCAAAGTCAAATCCACCACCATTCACTTTTGTTGTAAATGTAGTTGTTGTAACACACACCATGATCAAGTGTATAAATAGCATAGGAAATTTATAGCCTTTAAGCACTTCCTCTAGAAATTCCCATCTTACTATGTTACAGGCTTTCTTTAGATCAATTTTCATCAATCAACTTGGATAGTCTTTCTGTTGTAATGCCTCAAAATGTCATGACATATGAGTACATTATGAATTAGAGATCTTCTTTCTATGAAAGTTGTTTGGTTATCTGCTACAACCATTGGAATAGCTTTCCTTAGTATCTTACAAATGATCTTAAAAATATATTTCACTACTAGAAAACAGCAAAAAAACGATCAAAATTTAGCGACCAACGTTGGTCTGTCCGAAAAAGCGATCAACATTGGTCGCAAAACTGGTAAAAAAATAAAAATAAAAAAAACTTAAATAAATTAGCGACCAGAGTGGGTCGCTAGTTGGTCGCCATATTCGTCAACTTGTTGACCGGACTGGTCAGACCAATTTGGTCAAAGAAATTTCACAATTTGCGACAAACGTTGGTCGCAAAAGTGGACCCACGTTTAAATTTTGCGACCAACGTTGGTCGCTTAAGAAGGGGTAACATTTGGGCAAGACTAGCGACCAACGTTGGTCGCTTATATGGAAAATATAAATATATCAGATTTGCATTTTGCGACCAACGTTGGTCGCAAATTTTAAAGTATATATATTTGCGACCAACGTTGGTCACTTATCTGAAAAATATAAATAAATCAGATTTCCCTATTGCGACCAACGTTGGTCGCTAATGTTAAAGTATATATATTGGCGACCACATTTAGTAGCTTTCATGTCAACATTTTGCCAAAATTAAAATCACTTTTGTATTTACTGCATGTCTAAATAATATAAATGTAAGCCGTTAACGCTTTTGTAATACAAGGGATTAATATGCAGTTAAGTTGTACTATGGAGCGTGCGTGCGTCTCCATATATATATATATATATATATATATATATATAAAAAGAACATGAAGCGCTCGGAACACATGGGCGGGTTCTTTTATGTATTGATACACTTGTAACGATGAATCACCATTGTA
>MCJB01051217.1:0-14402 GCA_002018475.1 Nicotiana obtusifolia | reverse complement strand
ATATATATATATATATAGTGTATTGTATATATAGTATAATATAGTATAGTATATATACTAAGTGTATTGTATAGTGTACTATACATATATACTATACTATATTATACTATATTTACAATACACTATATATATATATATATATATAAAAGCTATATTCGATATAATTTTAGCTAATACACTAATACTTAGTGCATAGTATAGTGTATTGCATATAGTAAGTGTATACTTGGTCGCAAACGTTGGTCGCTTTTTCTAATTACAGAAATAAAAGGGGGCTGTCTCCTTATTTCGCCCAAATTTCTCAAATTTCAAACCCTAATCCCGACGCTGCTCGTCCCCCCCACGCAGCGACACCACATCCCGTCGCCGTCATCGCCGCGGCTGCTGCGCCTCGTCGCCACTGCTCAACCGCCTATCTCTCTCCTTCTCCACACACAGAAAATCAAGGTTAGAGATATTTCTTGAAATTTTATCTTTTACTACGTTTTACTTTAGTTTGGTGTTTCTATTTTATTCTGTAATTACAGTAAAAATTATTCATGTTATCCCCTATTTCTGCTATTATTCACGTTTTACAGTTTCTATTTCTGCTAAAAATTATTCATGCTATGAAGGTTAGAGATATTGTCTATTTTCAAGCTGTAATTACAGTAAAAATTACAAGCTGTAATTCATGTTATCCCCTACCATAATTATTGACTTTGGACTTTGGACTAAAAAGTTAGACTTAATTGTGCATGTGTAGTTAAGTAGTTGCCTAGCATGCTAATCAAAGAACTTACAACTTTAATTAGAAAAATATTGGAATATGAATTACCTAAATTAATTTTTTCTTGTTTTATTTGTATGGATGAAACATCGTACTTGGATGTACAATAGGAATTATCCTAATCGACGGGGATTGAGGGAGGATATTGTAGAAGGGGTGGATGACTTTATTAGACATGCAATGTCACTTCCATCATACCTAATTGAAGGAGTAATTAGGTGCCCTTGTGTTAAGTGCGACTGTATGAAGTTTGGAAAACCGGATGAAGTTAAGGTTCATCTTTATAGAAAGGGGTTTATAGAAAATTACTTTGTGTGGACTAATCATGGAGAGATCGATGGTAGAGATGGGATATTTCATAATCTAGTTGTGGGTGAAAGTAGTAGGTCGGTGGAGAATACAAATAGTGATTCCGGAATTCGTCATATGGTTTCAGATGCTTTTGGGATGCACTTTGGGGGTGATTCTAATGAAAATATTGAACAAACTCCTAATGATGAGGCAAAACATTTTTTTGAACAATTAGAGGAAGCTAGTCGTCCACTACGCAACAGAAGTTCGCACTCTAAGTTGTCTGTTGCAGTTAGATTACTAAGTATGCAATCTGACTGGAATATTTCTCAAGGAGCTATGGACTCTTTCATCGACCTTATGCGTGAGCTAGTTGACCGTAATGTCGACTTACCTGTTGATTTCTATAAGGCAAATAGATTGGTTTCTAAGTTAGGACTTTCGTCGATGAGAATTGATTGTTGTGAAGATGGTTGCATGTTATACTATAAAGATGATACAGGTCTGGACAGTTGTAAATTCTGCAGAAAGCCTCGTTTCAAGAGGCTTTCCAGCGGGAAGATGGTTGCTATCAAGTCGATGCATTATTTACTTCTTATACCTAGGTTAAAGAGGTTATATGCATCGATGAGCTCTGCTCCTCATATGAGATGGCACTTTGAAAATAAAATACCACCCGGTGTTATGTGCCATCCTTCTGATGGAAAAGCTTGGAAGCACTTTGATAGGACGTATCCGAATTATGCCAGTGAACCGAGGAATGTTCGGTTGGGTTTGTGTGCTGATGGCTTCACCCCCATTTTCTGTTTCTGCAACACCTTATTCATGTTGGCCTGTCTTTGTTACACCATATAATCTACCACCAGAGTTGTGCATGACTAGTCCATACATATTCTTGAACTGTATTATCTCTGGTCCGCATAATCCAAAAAGCTTAATTGACGTATATTTGCAACCACTGTTTGATGAGCTAAAACAATTGTGGTATGATGGTGTTGAAACATATGACATATCAACCAAACAGAATTTCAATTTGCGTGCCAATTTAATGTGGACAATTAATGATTTTCCTGCGTATGGAATGTTGTCTGGGTGGATGAGCGCTGGGAAGCTAGCTTGTCCATACTGCATGGAAAATAGTAAAGCGTTCACTTTGAAATATGGCCGAAAGCAATCATGGTTTGATTGTCATCGTTAGTTCTTGCCTCCTGATCATGAGTTTAGAAGGATGAAAAATGCATTCAGAAAGAATAAAATTGAATGTTATTTTCCACCTCCTATACTTTCAGGAGAGGAAATTTGGGAGAGGGTCCAGAGCTTCAGTAAAGTTATTGAAGCTCCACCTTATAGATTCCTAGGATACGGTGTTACTCACAATTGGGTGAAAAGGAGTATATTTTGGGATTTGCCTTATTGGAAGGATAATCTTCTCCGTCACAACCTTGAAGAACTATTTTGATAATCTGTTCAACACAGTGATGGATGTTAAAGGTAGACCAAGGATAACGCAAAGGCTAGAATGGACTTGTAAGAATATTGCAGGCGGCTTGAACTATACTTGCAAACAGCACACAATGATAAGGTGTTCAAACCCAAAGCAAGTTACACATTCACTTTTGATGAACGATGGCAAATTTGTGATTGGGTAACGAAACTGAAGATGCCTGAGGGTTATGGCGTCGAATTTTGGGCGAAAAGTTGATATGGAGGCGGGAAAGTTGAGTCATTTGAAAAGTCATGACTGTCATGTCTTCATGGAGACCTTACTGCCTATTGTATTTAGTGGTTTGCCTGAAAGAATCTGAAAACCCATCACAGAGATCAGTTTGTTCTTCAAAGACATGTGTTCTTCCACGTTAAGGGAAGAAAACCTACTGCAGATGGACCAGAACATTCGTGTCACCTCTTCTAAGCTGGAAAGGATATTTCCATGTGGGTTTTTTGATGTGATGGAACACCTTCCAATCCACCTTGTACATGAGGCACGACTTGGAGGGCCCGTTTAATGCAGATGGATGTATCCATTTGAGAGGTAATATTATATGTTTGATGTAATTTTCTGTTTTATTTTAATGTTCTTGGCTAACTTGAAATTATGATAGGACAATCGGCAAATGCAAACAATTCGTTAGGCAGAGGAACAGGGTTGAAGGATCTATATGCGAAGCATATCTTGCAAAGGAGACTGCCCATTTTTGCTCTTATTATTTTGAGAGTAATGTGGCATGTGCTAGGAATAGGCCCAACAGGCACACAGTCCACCTTATAAATGATCTGTCATATCCGCCTACGTCCATATTCAATCAACCGGTCCGATGTTCTAAAGATGTTAGAAAGAGGAGTTTGAGCGATGTAAAGTTCAAGTCAGCTACACTTCACGTGTTGCTAAATTGTCCCGAAGTCGTACCATTTCTCAAGTAAGTACTGATTTAGTAGTTATCAAAATATAACAATTACTGTGATTACATCTCAATGCAACTCCTAAAAATGTTGATGTGTCACAGTCACTTCGTGGGTCAATTTGGCCATGATGTTGTATATACGAGATTTGATACCTGGTTCAAACAATTTGTAAGTTTCTCCTTAAAATATTCTAACACTACGTAAGTAAACAATGTTTGGAAGTTATGCTAACATATGAATTTTTTTTAACAATATGTAGGTAAATGATCCAAATAATGATGTAAACCAATTTTTGAAAGATATATCTTGGGGACCTGGGGTTGAGGTCAGAACAATGTCTAAGTACGTTGTGAATGGATATAAGTTCCATACCGAGGATTGCTCAAAAAATAAAAATAGCAACAACAGTGGGGTGTGGGTTCAACGTGGTGATGGCAACCAAGATGGAGATATTGATTACTATAGTGTGATCAAAGAAATAATTGAACTAGAATATTCAGGTTGGCCATATAAGAAATTGATACTCTTTAGATGTAAGTGGTTTGACCCACACCCAAGAAGAGGTACTAGATTCCACAATCAGTACAACATAATTGAGGTTAATCATAAGAGGGAGTATAATCACTATGATCCTTTCATAATTGCACATAATGTTAGGCAAGTGTATTATGCTCCTTATCCGTTGCGGCGGAATAAGTCTGATTGGTGGGTTGTTATAAAAACCAAGCCTGTGGGTAGGGTGGAAGTTGAGAATGTGTTAGATGTTGCATATCAAAACGATATCTCCACTGTTGACCAAATAGTGGACGAAGTTTTAGAAAATAATTTGGAACATCGTGAACACATACTAGAAGAAGTTGATATTGCTGAAGTAAGAATTACAGAAAACAAGGAAGAAGTATCAACTGATGAAGCTCAAACTACCGAGGAAGAAGAATTTTCGGACGAGGAACTATACGACAATGAGCTTTAAACAGTTGGTTTCTTTAACAACTCTCGTTTATAGCTATATATTTTCTTTATATCTTTCAATCTAAATATGTATTATATTATGCAGATGACAGGCAAAGGTTGAGGTAACAATGATTCTAGTAGTTCTCGAGGTCGAGAAAAGGCTAGGAAATCAAAGAGGAGGGTACAAGATTATACTCCAACTTGTCCTGCCGTTCCAGAGTTGCCTATGCCTACATTTTTTCCTCCACCCCAGGGCTATTCTGAGCTGCCACAGCATCACCAGCCCTACACCTTCGTGCAAGGGCCCTAGGATTGTACGTCCGACATACAGTCCAGTTGCCGCACATCCACATGGATCACAGGCATCAGCGTTGCAGCCACTGGGGTCACAGCCACTGGGGTTGCTGCCACTCGGGTCACAACAATCAGTGACATGTCCCATTGCGGCCCATACAGTTGCATCGCAGGGATCGCAGCCATCTTCATCAAGGACTCCATCTATTACAGGCCTTCGCCTTCGAGACACTAGCTCTGACCCCCCCATACCTTCCACACATGCCTTTGATGTACATGGTTCGGATGGTGATGATGACGAGGAGGTGCATCGTGATTAGTATGGCATGATCATCATAGTCCCTGAGGGTGACGGGTAAGAGTTATTGTTATTTTTAACATTTATTGTTTTGTACGGTTTTACTAAGATATTAATGTGTCTTTTTTTTTTTTAATTACATTAAAGGTTCATCCCTAGTAATGTTTCTACAAGGATAATCACCCAAGCCACTAGAAAGCTATATGATGGCCCTTATGCAACTTGGAATGATTTCCCATTCTCGCTTAAGGAGCAAATTTTCAATGAATTTAAGGTATAAATGTTCTTTTAAGCAGTACAATTATTTATATTTATGATATTTCCATCTAAATACTTAACTTTTGAAATACAGAGCAAGTGTGTTTGGGAACACTGCTATAGTGCGGATGTAGCTGCTAACTTCCATCTCAAGGCTCGCAAGCGGTTGTCACATTGCTTTTCCAGAGCTAGAAAGTCGAACCAGAAGCCCTCCTGGTTGCTTGATCGTCTATGGGATGATCTGCAAAGGCAATGGCTAACCGCAGATTTCTTAAAGAAGAGCGAGCAAGGAAAGAAAGCTCGTGCTTCAGAGAAGGGAGGCTCCCTGCACACTGGAGGTGCGATCAACCTCGGTACAATAAAGAGGAAAATGGTATGTAATTGCTTAATCTAATTTTAATTTTTATCGTCTACTTTGTTTATTAACTAAAATTTATGACTTTTCAGGAGAAGAAGTTGGACCGTCCGATGAGGCAAGATGAGTTATTCAAGGAGACTCATATTGTCAAGAAGAAGAAAGATTTGGATGAAGAAAGGTGGGTCGAGGGCCGAGCCTCGACTGTATATGTAAGTTTTCAATTTTCATTAAGTACTTTGATTTACTTTTATATAACTTTTGAAATACTAATTCAATGTAATTTTTCTTATAGAGTCGCTTCACAGCTGAGGTTGAAGAATTCGTACGCGGCCAGCCACCATCTTCATCGGGCGACCCAATCCAACCGTCGGACGAGGATGCTGAAAGACTATGGACGCAAGCTGCTGGCGGTCCAAAATGGGGGAAGGTATACGGGCTTCCCACTAAGAAATTCCACCGCTATAAGTGTGGAATGCAAGGAATAGGCACTTCCGCGCAAGCGAAACAACTTGATGGGGAGTGCCTCTCCTCTATGCAGGAGAATATGGCAAAGCTCACAGCCGAGCTAGAAGCCTCCAAGGAAAGAGTGAGGGTTAGAGATACTCAGTATGTTTCCATGCAAGAGCAACTCAAATCTCTCTTGGCTTCTGGCGCTTTTCCGATTCCCCAGTCTCGTGAGTCATCACCAGAGGCTCGCCCTCCCCGTGCTACTTCCTCCCGTCATCCCCGTTATCATTCCTCCGGTCCTACACAACAACACCCTTATCCACACCATCTTGGTGATGACACTTTATCGGACGATGACACTAATGATGTAGACATTAATAATCGTTGAATTGTAATAACATTTAACTTATTTTGGTTAGCTTATGTATAAGTTCTATTGAACTTTATACTTTGTTATTCTTTAATGTTGTTGTTGTTGTTGTTTAATGCTGCTGTTGTTTGTTGTTGTTGTTGTCGTTGTTGTTTATTGTTGTTGTTGTTGTTGTTTATGGCATAAAATGCCTGTTTAGGATTTTGGTAAGCTGGCAGGTGGTGTAGCTGCCAAAACAGGCGATTTCTGGAAAAAATGAACCAAGAAAAGCGACCAACGTTGGTCTCAAGTTGGTCGCTTTTCACTGAAAAAAAATAAATCTGCAAATTAGCGACCAACATTGGTCGCTAACCTGCCCAGATTTTAGCACTGTTCAGGTATGGCGACCAACGTTAGTCGCTTATTTTTAAAAAAAAAAAAAATTTTCTGGTTAGTGACCAAGGTTGGTCGCTATATTACCTAGATTTTTAAAATCTGGGAGTATTGCGACCAACCTTGGTCGCTAACTAGAAATTAAAAAAAGATATTAATAAAGTAGCGACCAACGTTGGTCATAACCCGTAAATTAAATTTTTCTGTTCTTCAGGTTTGCGACCAACCTTGGTCGCTCAATTAAAATTATTTTTTTTTAATTATTTTGCGACCAACGTTGGTCGCAATGTCCCAGATTATATTAATTAGTAAAAATATATAGAAACCAACGTTGGTCGCTAATTTGCGACCAAAGTTGGTCTCTATATGTTTTTCCGGAATGTTTGGTCCTTTTGTTGTAGAGATCAAAGTTGGTCGCAATTGTATTGTGACCAGGCCGGTTCGGTCGTTTTTTTGATCGCTTTTGGACAAATAGAGATCATTTTTTATCGCTTTTTTCGGTCGCTTTTTAGCTGATTGCTAGTAGTGTTTGTAAATAACATTGCAACATGAGATAGGTTTGAATTGGCTAGCCTGCAGGAAATTATCCACTTCTGAAATAAAAGCAATGATTGTAGAATTAATATGTCTAAGTAGTTACCCGTTCTCAAGAAATTCCAAGACTGCAGCAGTCACCTCCTCTCTAATAATTGATCATGAAACTTTATAAAAACTACTCCCATGACCATCTGGTCCAGGACTCTTTGTCTCATAAATTTTTTAATTGCGTTAAACCAAGAAATTTAACTTTATTTGAAATGCAAAAGTTCTAGCAACTAAGAACTATATGGCATCAATCCCATTTGAATATTTCTCAGATCTTACCTTTCAACTTTCTTCTTTAAAGTTTTAATTCCACTTTCATAGAATAAGATCGACAGCCTAACTTTCTTTTTTAATATTGTCAGATCACCCAAAAGACATTTACAAATAATTTTTCTCAACAAGTAGTAAAATTTGTAATTCCAAAAATAGAACAAGCACTTTAACTATATACTGATAGTATAAGAAATTTTTATATTTTCAAGTCACTTTTTATCCCTTATATTTTCAAGATTAGAAATTTCATTTTTTACGAAGGATTTTCTGTAAAAGATTTTTGATAATTTTATAGTATAAAAATTTATGGTGTATATAATTTAATAAGACAAGCTAATTATTACAACAGGTAAAAGATAGATGAATATAATAGTTGAACTCTTCAAATCAAAAGCGAAAACAAGTGTTAGTGAAAAAATACAAATCCCATGCAAATACAAACACAAAAGAAATGACTCTTTTCTGCATGCAGAAACCATTCGCCACATTACCACAAATCCTCTACGTATGTGTAAAGCAATCACTCCTTTTATCCATGCAAACAAGTACGTGTCAAACCCTAATCTTGAATTCCTTCCCTATATATTCCCACCCTTTCTCTTCTCCATTTCCCATCAGCACAAAGAGTGTTAGTGTAATTAACAAGAAAAAGCAATGGCTTCTAACTCCTCTCTCATTTGTTTTAGCCTTTGTTTCCTCTTTCTGTTTCATGGTACTTTTGCTCAGATCTTTGAGCACCAGCAAGTATGGCAGAGGATTCAACAGCAGCAACAACATCGGGCGCTCAGGTCCAGAACTCAATGTCAGATTGAGCGCCTGAATGCTCAGGAACCTACTCGTAGGTTCGAGTCTGAGGCTGGTGTCGTCGAGTTCTGGGATCATACTCAGGAGCAATTTGAGTGCGCCGGAGTTCAAGCCGTTAGGCATGAAATCCGACGAAATGGACTTTTGTTGCCTTACTACAGCAACACTCCCCAGCTCATTTACATAATTCAAGGCCAGTATATATGCTTTATCTATTTTAATTTATTTGACACAATTACTTTTCCGACTTTTGTTTGACCACAATTCTCTTTTATATTTTTCTAAGTATTTTAGATTACTAAGTATTGTGACTATTTTGAATTCAAGGGATCCGAACCCCTCTCGCCTGAAAATTATACTTTGCCTTATTTTATGCCTCTATATATTATATTCTGAATTCCGGGCTTAATTCAATAGTCAAGGGTTCCTATTGACTTAGACTACCATCTCTTTTAATTTTTTAAAATCTTTTTAATCCCTTAGCGAAAATCCCGCCCTTGCCATTGTTTTTAATTATTATTGGACAGAGGGAGTATGTGTGTTAAGGTTCTAGTTAGCACTCGTGGTCGTATATATGTCATAATATTTGTGTGACTAAAAAATCTGATCGAATCCAGGAAGTGGAGTGCATTCGACTGTGTTCCCGGGATGTGCTGAGACATTTGAAACAGAATCAGCACAATCCAGGAGGGGAGAAAGGGGAGAAGAAGGAGAAGCCAGACAGAGATTCAATGACCGTCACCAGAAAGTGAGACGTTTCAGAGCTGGTGATATTCTTGCTTTACCTGCTGGTGTTACTCACTGGACTTACAATGATGGTGAAGAACCAATTATTAGTGTCTCACTTATTGACACTTCTAACCAGGCCAATCAACTTGATCTCACCTTCAGGGTAAGTAATTGCTGATTCTTGATTTGTCTTAATATTCTTTTTTTAAACTTTTGTGTTTTAAGGAAAATAAAATGAAGAATATAATACGACTAATTAAAATAGAACAATGGAAATGTTTGTCGGATCCTCCAAAGTAGTGCATTTTGGGAATACTTTTTGATAGTGCATTTTTGGAAGTACATATTTAGAAGATCCGATATGAGATATGAGTGTGACAGCAGTTTTAGAGAGTTCGAGTAACACCAAATGACACCATTTGGTACCACTAACAAGGCCTTCACGAGAGCCATTCAAAGTTTTTAGTAGTATCATTTTTAATCTTATATTAGACTATAAGATGCTCCGATCTAAACTTAATTGACTCCTTCTAATTTTGACTTTTTAGACACAAAATGTAACAAATGATGGTAATTATTTGACTAAATTTCAATTTGCAGAAATTCTTCCTTGCTGGAAATCCTCAACGTGGAGTACAACAACAAATGTTAGGAAGACAACAAGTGGAAGCTGGCCTAGGAAGAAGAGGTGAACAAGAGAGAGGAGGCAACATCTTGAGCGGATTCGACTCTCAACTTTTGTCCGACGCTTTCAACGTCGATCCTGAACTAATTAGGAGGCTACAAGAACAAGCCCCGGAGAGGGGAGTCATCGTCCGGGCGGAGAACCTTCGGTTTCTCCAACCCGAAGAATCTTTAGAAGAACAAGAACAACAATGGCAACAAGGTAGAAGAGGAGGAAGCTGGCCTTTGAATGGATTGGAAGAAACTTTGTGCACAATGCAGTTGAGGGAAAACATTGGCCATCCTACTAGAGCTGACGTGTACAATCCACGTGGCGGTCGCATTAGCACGGTCAATGGTTTGACTCTCCCTGTCCTTAACTTTCTCCAACTCAGTGCTGAAAGAGGAACCCTCTACCGGGTAATTCCTTATCCCTTAACGTGACAATTATATCTAAGGGTTTAATTAATCAAACACTCAATAAACAATATTCATTACTAGAATCTCTATTTCTCAAGCCATTTCTTATCAATTAATCTTGTTTAATTAGTTTAAACAATACTAATCATGTAATTAGTTAGTTTCGTCCGACTGGTCAATTTTATATCTTGTCCAAACTATTTTACTTACGCTTTAATTATTACTTAGTGTATATATAGGTTATGTGTGACGTTGTTGCATGGTTTTTCAGAATGCTATAGTGGCACCACACTGGAACATGAACGCACACGCAGTCATCTACATTATCCGAGGAAGCGGCCGGATTCAGGTGGTAGGAAACGCCGGAAGATCTGTGTTCGACGACGAGGTGAGGCAGGGCCAGCTACTGGTCGTGCCTCAGAACTTCGCGTTGGTGAAGAAGGCAGGCGAACAAGGGCTCGAGTACATTACCTTCAAGACCAACGACAACGCCATGACCAGCCCGTTAGCCGGGAGGTTGTCCGCCATCCGAGCCATGCCCGTGGAAGTTTTAATGAACTCGTTCCAGATTTCGAGACAAGATGCAAGAAGCTTGAAGTATAATAGGGATGAGTTGAATGTTTTTGGACCAGGAGCTAGATCTGGTAGGCAACAATATGCCTAACAAATGTAAAATCAAATGTAATGTAATGTACTCAAATCCTATGTTTTATTCTATGTGAAGTAATGTTAGGATTTGTAATGTTGAGAGAATAAAAATGCCTCTAGAATCTGGCTTTTAAGTACGTTGTAAGCGGGAATTCTGGCGTTAAATCTTCGAGTGAATAAAATCGTACTGACTATTTAATATTCTGTTGTGTGGGCTTACTATAATCAACTGCTTTTCTTTTTATTTTCCTTCACTTTTTCTCCTGTTAGTAAAAATTATCTTTTTGGGCCGGTACACCCATAAGAGGTGCCGGCTAATTAATAATTAGCCGGTCCATTAGGTCTAATTCTAGCCCCTATAATGTAGTCTATATAAACACTATTATGGGTGTTAGGAGATATAGGCACTTAAATTATCAGACTGAACAAGGAGTCCATCCGTCACGAATCCGTAAGAATTCTCGACAGTCGATGAATCAAGCCCCTATAATGTAGTCTATATAAACAAGTCTATATAAACACTATTATAATGTAGTCTATATAAACACTATTATGGGTGTTAGGAGACACAGACACTTAAATTATCAGACTGAAAATAAGGAGTCCATCCGCCACGAATCCGTAAGGATTCCCGACTAACCGATGAATCGAGCCCCTATAATGTAGTCTATATAAATACTATTATGGGTGTTAGGACATAGAGACACTTAAATTATTATTCGCCACGAATCCGTAAGGATTCCCGACAACAGATGAATCGAGCCCCTATAATGTAGTCTATATAAACACTATTATGGGTGTTAGGAGACACAGACGCTTAAATTATTAGACTGAAAACAAGGAGTCCATCTGCCACGAATCCGTAAGGATTCCCGACAACCGATGAATTGAGCCCCTATCATGTAGTCTATATAAACACTATTATGGGTGTTAGGAGACACAGACACTTAAATTATCAGACTGAAAATAAGGAGTCCATCCGTCACGAATCGGTAAGGATTCCCGACAACCGATGAATCGAGCCCCTATAATGTAGTCTATATAAACACTATTATGGATGTTAGGAGACACAGGCACTTAAATTATCAAACTGAAAATAAGGAGTCCATCCGCCACGAATCCGTAAGGATTCTCGATAACCGATGAATCGAACCCCAATAATGTAGTCTATATAAACACTATTATGAGTGTTAGGAGACACAGACACTTAAATTATCAGACTGAAAATAAGGAGTCCATCCGCCACGAATCCGTAAGGATTCCCGATAACCGATGAATGGAGCCCCTATAATGTAGTCTATATAAACACTATTATGGGTGTTAGGAGACACGGACACTTAAATTATCAGACTGAAAACAAGGAGTCCATCCGCCACGAATCCGTAAGGATTCCCGACAACCGATGAATCGAGCCCCTATAATGCAGTCTATATAAACACTATTATGAGGGAGACACAGACACTTAAATTATCAGACTGAAAACAAGGAGTCCATCCGCTACGAATCCGTAAGGATTCCCGACAACCGATGAATCAAGCCCCTATAATGTAGTCTATATAAACACTATTATGGGTGTTAGGAGACACATACACTTAAATTATCAAACTGAAAATAAGGGGTCCATCCGCCACGAATCCGTAAGGATCTCCGACAACCGATGAATCAAGCCCCTATAATGTAGTCTATATAAACACTATTATGGGTGTTAGGAGACACATACACTTAAATTATCAGACTGAAAACAAGGAGTCCATCCGCCACGAATCCGTAAGGATTCCCGACAACTGATGAATCGAGCCCTTATAATGTAGTCTATATAAACACTATTATGGGTGTTTGTGAGCACGTGATTTTTACCTTACTTGAAATACTTTCATAAAAATTATTAAATAAGTTTAATTAAGTATTGATCATTCAATGGTTAATAATTAATGCAAATTAAAAAAAAAAAAATCATCATTATCATGCATTGCATTTAGTGTTTAGGTCGCATTTTAGAATTAAGTTAGTAATTAATTGAAAATCAAAAAAAATGGTTCATTTGCATTTTAGCTTCTAATCTTTAATTAGTAAACTCAAGGATTATTAATTAGTAATTAATTAGTTTAAATCACAAAATTAAGAAAAGTAATTAAAAATAGTTAATACAATTGAAGGTGTATAAATGGAGAAATTCGGAATTGGGTCAATGGCCAAATCTAAAATTTAAATTGAGCCCAATTACTCAAGCCCAAAATCAGCAACCCATTCCTCTTAAACTTAACCTAACTTCCCCTTTTAATCTGGGCCGTCGATCTTCATAGATCCGATGGCCATAAATCAACCCATCTTAAATATAAAACATCCTTAAAACTAACCCTAACCTAACATACTTCCCCCCCTTTTTCCGCCGCTGCTACCCGCTGTCCCATCCCCCATCCCCCATCCGCCGATTCCCGCCACCCTCAACTCGCCAAAATCAGGCGAGTTACTCAACGAGTACCGTGGTCCCCTCCCCTTCCCCCACGTACTACGGAACACTGACAAAGACGGGTACACACCCAGTGCTTTTACGGCTTTGGGATCATTTTCGGTTCAAATGGAGGTCGTAGATCAGCTCTTAATCGATCTACGCCGTCCATTTGTCCCGGATACGGTTTGAAAAAGCGATTTTCGGACAGAGGTAAGGGTTTTGGATTTTTCTGATTTTTTGTTTCATTTTTCGGGTTTTTGGGGACAAGGGTGTTTGGGGGGTTCTTCCTATATATAGTGTGATTTCTTCTACGTTCTGGTCGGATTTTTGAGAGAGGGCTTAAGAAAAAGAGTCTGAGATTTTAAGAAAAAAAAGTTAAAACAGAGAGTTTGAGGTCAAAAATTTTTTGGGAGTTAAAATCTTCTTAAGTAAAATTTCAGAGGGGGATTTTGGGAGAGAGGTTTTAAGAACAAAGAATTTGAAATCTTTAAAGAAAGAGAGTAAAAACGGAGAGAGTTGAGGTCTGAAAATCGGAAAGGAAAAGGAAAAAAAAAACAGTAAGAGAGGAGGAGGGAATTAGCTAAGAAAAAAACAGAGGCGTGAAAGAGTCGAAACAGGGGTCGGGGTCGCGCCATTGCTGCTGCTGTGTTCATTTGCTATTGCGTCGACGAGATTGTTTAGTTGTCCAGTTTGCATAGGTGAGTTCAGATGCTTCCTGTAATTCCAATTTGGTTAGATTCGAATGAACGAGCTATTAAATGTCTGCTGATTTAATTTCTTGTACTTTCAATTTGATCTTCATTCCATTGAATTGGTTGAATTCTTGTCGACTATCATGAATATGTCAATTTAAATGACTTCGCAGTTTATATTGTTGTCTATCCGAAAAATCTATTTCAGATTGTAATTTCTTGTTTGAAATAATTGTGAATTGGTTTACATACCGTGAACAACTCTTGTTTTACACAGTAGTAAGATTATGTCTCGTTCCTGTTCATATTTGATTACTGCTGT
>MCJB01051216.1:0-48752 GCA_002018475.1 Nicotiana obtusifolia | reverse complement strand
CCTTTTGGTGTCAATCCAGAATATCCATTCTGCCATATATTCATAGCTCAAGCCAATGATTTTCCACAAGAACTACTATGGTTTTTCTGGTACGTATGCCATAAGTATTATATTTTCATGGAATTCAAGAGCAACATCTTCAAGGATTTTGATGCCATTGCACCAGCCCTTAGAATATTTTTACTATGGTTCAAACCTAGAAGATATTGGATTAAGTTCAGCGATTTTTATGCAGTTCAGACCTTATTCTGAGATTCCAAGGCTATTCCAGATCACCGATGACGAACAGATCAAAGAGATTGAGCAGAATCTCATTGAACATTCATGTGCTGAATCCCACAAGGATTTCATGAAGAAAGGAAAAAGCCCGTTATGGAAAAACCAAGAGTTTTTTATCAAGCTCCCTTTCAAGAAAAATGAAAACATCAATCCGACAAAAGCCAGTCATTCAGGCATGAATCCAAATCATCTTCAGCTTGCTAAGAAATAATGCGAAGAACTTTTGGAATTTGATCTGATAGAGCCTTCGGATTCACAATGGGCATGTGAAGCATTTTATGTCATCAAAAGAGCTGAGCAGACAAGAGAAAAACTCAGGTTAGTTATTAATTACCAGCCGCTAAACCATTTCCTCCAAGATGATAAATTTTCCTTACCAAATAAAGTCACTCTTTTCTCCCACTTAGCCAAGGCCAAATATTTTTCCAAGTTTGATTTAAAATCTGGATTTTGGCAATTGGGAATCCACCCTGAAGACTGACCCAAAACGGGATTTTGCATCCCCGATCATCACTTCCAGTGGAAAGTCATGCCCTTCGGTTTGTAAACTGCACCCTCCTTGTTCCAAAAAGCCATGATAAAAATCTTCTAAGCCATCCTCCATACCTCCTTAGTTTACATTGATGATATCCTGTTATTTAGTGAGACATTGGACGAACATGTCAACTTGCTTCGTCAATTTGAGGCACTGGTAACAAAGTACGGGATCATGCTCTTAGCAACAAAGATGGTTCTTGCTCAAAAGGAGATTGATTTTCTTGGAATGCGTTTTGCCCGAGGTGAATATAGTCCAGGACCGCATATATGTTAGGAATTACTTAAATTTCCGGATACCAGCCTCACAACAAAGCAGATCCAATAGTTCTTGGGTGTCATCAATTATGTTAGAGATTTCATCCCAAATATCTCTACATACATTTCACCACTACAGAAATGCTCAAGAAAAATGCAACATCATGGGGAGAGAAACAGGATGAAGCAGTCAGAAAAATAAAGGTGATATGTAAAAATTTCAAGTCTCTCTTCATCCCTTCGGATGGAAAGAAGATACTGCAAACTGATGCCAGCCATGAATGTTGGAGTGCTGTTCTATTTGAAGAAAAAGATGGCCAACGGAAAATATGCGGATACGCCAGTGGAAAGTTTAAAGATGCCGAGCAACGTTATCATTTCACCTTCAAAGAAATTCTTGCAGTAAAGAATGGAATCAAGAAATTCAATTTCTTCCTTATCCATATAGAATTTCTAGTGGAAATGGATATGAAGGCTTTCCCAAAAATGATCCGGATAAATTCAAAAATTATCCCCAATCCTCAGATCCTCAGATGGGCTCAATGGTTCTCTCCATACAAGTTTCAAGTCAAGCACTTGAAAGGAAAGGATAATATTCTCGCAGATTTTCTATCCCGACCGGAGGAATTCTCAAAAAGATTTTCCCCAGCAAAACTGAAGCCAAACAGTCACATCTTTATGATTTCAAATACACCGGGAACTAATACATTAAAGCCAACAGATCATCCACCGGAACTGTTCAACCTCATGGATCCCTTTGATCTGTCAATTATTATGGAAAGAAGAACTTATTATGAGCTCCAAGTTTTCCGGCAATATGGAGGATCCATTCTCAAACCTTTTGGTGTCAATCCAGAATATCCATTCTGCCATATATTCATAGCTCAAGCCAAGGATTTTCCACAAGAACTACTATGGTTTTTCTGGTACCTATGCCATCAGTATTACATTTTCATGGAATTCAAGTGTAACGTCTTCAAGGATTTTGATGCCATTGCACCAGCCCTTAGAATATTTTTACTATGGTTCAAACCTAGAAGATATTGGATTAAATGTTTCAGCGATTCCTATGCAGCAAAATTATTCATGTTTCATAGGCCAGTAAAGATTATTAATGAAAAAGTCCAGGCGCAAGCAGAAACATCATTCTGGTGGAAATTTCCCGTGTCCATTTTATCCATGGAGGAAGAGTATAGCGAGGCAACAAGGAATCATTTTCCAGCAAAATAGGTGCATCCCAAAAGAGATATGGCCAAAAGAATGGGCAAGCTGGAAATATACCAGTACCCATCCTCACTGGGAAAGAGTCCGGGAAGCTGCAAAAGAATATCAAACACCATATGAAGTCATCCGAGAAAGGATCACTGACGACATTTGCCGATTAAAGTTGCGGATTACATCTCTCAGTCCAAAGGGAAAGGAACATAGCAGTGACGAACCGTCAAGTTCCAGGCGCTACTTCACAAGGTCTTCGAAAAGATACCTGGAAGGAAATTCAGTGATCGATAAAGGATAATTACCTTAATCCTTGCTAATCCCACCTTAATCCTCCATTACCTATCAAAAAACCCTAAAAAATATCCTACCCATGCCAAGACGAATTTCCACATCTTTCTATGCTATCAAGGCCCTACTTCTCGTTGTTTTCCTACCATAATCATCCAAAAACTCTCAAAACATATCCTACCCATGCCAAGACGAATTTCCACATCTTTCCATGATATGCGGGCCCCATTTCACCTTGTTTTCACATGCCTCCACATGCTTCTTCACATGCAACACAATACAGCCACATGCCGTCACATGCTTTCACGTGCTACACCATGTATATTTCACCCCGTTCACATGCTTTCAAGTGTTTTTAGTGGTTTTGCCTAAAGTCCTTCACATGCCAGGAGGGACCCGATTATAGATAAGTTTGCCATATAGGATAGGTTTGCTTTATCTAGAATGTTTGTCTTGTAATAACCTCCTAGTCCTATATAAAGGAGGGCTTGTAGTAGTTGTAGGATCATCAGAAAATTATCGTGTAATAAGATCAGAAAATTACCTAGTACAAGTTCAGAAAATCCTCTTGTAAAAAACCCTAGAGTCATCCTAGAATTTTCTTGTAATTTTCGTCCACTCTTTGTAAATCTCTTGTGATATATTACATATGAGTTCTTTCTAAATTTCCCTCTTGTTCTTCCTTTCGAATGGATGGAAAGGCCGGTCCATGTATGAAAATAAAATAAGTGTACTCTTTGAAAGTTAGCTTGTTGTAGTCGGTCCATGTATGAAAATAGAGTAAGTGTACTCTTTGAAAGTTAGCTTATTGTAGTACGAAAGTTTTCTGAGTTATGAACAACTAACGTTGGTTATAGTACAAAAGTTTTCTGAGTTGTGTAGCTTGGCAAGGTTGAAGCCAGCCCCCTTTGTAGGAAAACTTTTGCGACTATAAACAAATTAACTGTTTGTGTAGCTTGGCAAGAGCCAGCCCCTTGGTGTAGCTTGGCAAGAGCCAACCCCCTTTTTGTAGGAAAACTTTCGTACCTATGATTAAGCTTGCTTTCCTCGAGTCTCTTGCTTTGTTTCTCGTACTGTGGTGTCGTTCCTACGATTAGGCTTGCTTTCACGGAGTCCCTTGCTTTGTTTCTTAACCTTTACCTCAATGGAAATCACAGCCTTTGCAATTCAATGACACCTTCAACAACAAGATATTCCAAGAATGACAGCTTCAAGTAAAGAGTTCAACAGTCAAATAATGAATACGGATAAAGGAAACAAGAACTTCAACTAAACAGGTTGAGAAATTAGTAAGAAAAAGGTAAGGCAAATGGAATATGTGAAAATAGACTAATGATAACGAATATGACATGATAAGACAACTCAATTAATGCATTATAGGAATCTACATAGCTAAATCCGATAATTTCCATATTTAGCCCGTGTACACCCTCGTCACCTTGCGTACACGGCTTTTACACATCACAATTATCACAACAACACCAATCCTAAGGGGAATTTTCCCCCACACAAGGTTAGACAAGTCACTTACCTCAAATCGAACAACCTCAATCCACTAGTAGGCCTTTTCCTCGATCATCCAACTCCGAATGGCTCGAATCTAGCCAAAATAATTTCATACTATAATATAACCATAGAGAACTAATTTGAACAATAAAATTTATAATATTTCCAAAGAAATAAAAATTCAACTCGGAAAGTAAATGCATGGCCCACGTCTTGAAATTCACAAAAGTTACAAAACCCGGACACCCATTCTATAACGAGTCCAACCATACAAGAATTACTCAAATTCCGACCTCAAACCGCCTTTTAAAACCCCAAAATTTAACCTAAAAATTTTTCACAATTTTTTCCTAAATTTCCAACTCAACTCACTAATTAAATGATGGAAATAACAATAAATTCATGAAATATAGTCAAAACCGAGTTGGAATCACTTACCCCAACGATTTCTTTGAAAAACTCTCAAAAAATCGCCACAAACGAGCTCTCTTGGTCCAAAAATAAAAAATGAGATGAAACCCTCATTTATATGGTACCACATCTGATCTACCAAAGTGCTGACCACACATTTCTTGTGTGGTTCGCACTTCCAAGTTCAGCGGCCGCTATCCAAATTGTGCGGCCGCACTTCAGCAGCAACTGCAGTACTAGGCTTCAGTAAATTGACTATAACTTTCGGTAGAGATGTCCGAATGATAAATGGTTTTATTTTCTTGAAATTAGATTCAAAGTGCTACATCTTTTATTTTTGGATCATCCCCAAAGTCCTTATAGATTAAAAGATATAAGCTTCCGAAGTCAAACCATTAACCTGCAGAGTTCCCCTCTCTGCGGTCCGCGCTTTTTCCATTGCGGTCTGCACATTTTCAATTGCGGTCCACACATTTTTCGCTGCCTCCGCATTTTGGGAGTTTGCGGCTGCACATGGGCTCTGCCTTAGCACTCCAAAATTGTGCCCTCCGGACTTCAACTGCTCCAGAACATCATCAAAGTGCCGAAATGCCCAAACTTGTTTAAAACTCATCCGAGGCCCCTGGGACCTCAACCAAACATACCAACAAGCTCGAAACGTCAAATCACATCAAACAACACTAGAACCACAAATCTCACATCGATTCAGGCCTAATGAACTTATGAACTTCCTAATTTCAAAACTAATGTTGATTTTTACCAAAACAATTCTGATTAACTTCAAATTTTGCACGTAAGTTATAACATGACAGACCTATTCTATCTTCTGAGTGGTCCAGACCGGTAGGTAGGGGCCGGGCAGGGCTGGATTGGGACGGTGAACGGATTGTGCCGGGTAGGTTCGAAGTATCGGTTAACCGGACCAGTCAAAATCGGTATTGTCAAGTCAAAGTTGAACCGGTTAACCGGACCGGCCTGAACCTGTTCAACAATATAATCTTTCAATTAAATTCCATTGTGGCGTGCAACCCGCTCCAACAATATAAACTTTCAATTAAATTCCGTTGCGGCGTGCAACCAGCTCCAACAATATAAACTTAAAATAAATCTGTTGCAACGTGCAACCCTCTCCAACAATATAATTTAACAAAACTTAAATGTAAGACTACTCCAATAAGTACCACATTTAATAAGAAATTATTAGGCAACAAAACATACAATAATTATGGTTTATTTTAGGAAATAAGTAATGACAAGTAGCAATTAATGGTGAAAATCAGGGAGAAGATACACAATTTAATATTTAATGTACTAAATGTCAAGTAGCAATTAAGACACATAAAACAAATAAGCATGTAGCAATTATAGCATGAATTCAAGACATTATATTGGACAAGGAATATGAGAGAAATAATTAATATAATAATTAATTTATGATTAAAAATAATTTATGATTTTCAGATAAATATGCAAACAATCAATTTGACGACGCATAGGCACTCGTCACCTCGCCTATACGTTGTTATACATGAAATTCACGTAACAAATAATTTAAGGGTTCTATTCCCTTAAGTCAAGTTTAACCACTACACTTACCTTGTTTTGCAATTTCAAGTGATCATGCGATCACGACTTTTCCTTTCGAATTATTCTCCAAACCAATCAAACCTAGCAAATTATTACCAACAAGTCAATTTGAGCTTTAGAAATTATTCACAACTCAAAAGAAACTTCAATTAAGTTATTTTCGGAAAAGCCAACCAAAAGTCAATATGGGGCCCACTTTTCAGAAGCCAACAAAAAAATCACTAAATCTGGACACCCGTACCGATACGAGTTTAACCATACTAAAATTATCGAATTCCGACATCGGATTGTCTTTCAAATCCTAAATTTTGTGTTTTTGGAAAGTTTTACAAAAATTCTAATTTCTTCCATCTAAATCCGAAATAAACGATGAATATAAACATGGATTTATGAAATATAATCACTTTCGGGTATAGAACACTTACCCAAGTCGAAGTCGTGAAAAATCCCTTTGAAATCGCCTAAATCCGAGACTCAAAACTCAAAAATGAGTAAAAATGGCTAACACTCGATTTTATGTATTCTGTCCAGCATTTTTCCATCTGCGGTACCTTTCGCATTTGTGGTCGTTAAGCCGCATAATGTTGTCGCATCTGCGACCCTTTTCTTGCAGAAGCAAGTAGGCTGCCCAGGTTCCAAATCACAGAAGTGACGAGGCTCTCCGCAGAAGCGGGGCCGGACCTGCGCTCCAAAAGTCGTAGGTGCGAAACACCAGAACCAGACCTGCAAATTTTTACCAAAATGGTCCGAAACAAGTTCGAAATTCACCTGAGCCACTCGGGACCTCGTCCGAATATTCCAACAAGTCCTGTAACATAATACAGACTTACTCGGAGTCTCAAATCACGTCAAATAATGTCGAAATTACAATTCGCACCTCGATTCAGACTTATGAGTTTCAAACTTTTCATTTTACAAAACCCGTGCCCAAACGTATTAAATGAATCCAGTATGTATCCAAATTTGGCGCACAAGTCATAAATGACATAACAAAGCTATTCCAACTCTCAGAATCTCAATCTGAGTCCGATATCGATAAAGTCAAATTCACGGTCAAACTTTGAAATCTTTAAGCTTTCAAACTCCTAATTTTCAATAAATGGCAATATCTCAAGCTGGGGACCTCCAAATTATTCCGAGCATACGCTCAAGTCCCAATTACGATGCGGACCTACCGGAACTGTCAAAACACTGATCCGGGTCCGTTCGCTCAAAATGTTGACCGAAGTCATCTTAAGTGAAGCACTATTTCACATTTAACTAATTTTTCACATAAAAACTTTCCGAAAAAATTTATAGACTGCGCACGCAAGTCGAGCAATGCTGAAAGGTGCTACTCGAGGTCTTAGAACATAGAAATAAATGTTTAAAATTAAAGATGACATATTGGGTCATCATATTCTCCACCTCTAAAATAAAGGTTCGTCCTCGAACGGAATTAGAAAATTACTTGAGCTCGTGAACAGGTGTGGATATCTATTCCGCATGTCCGACTCGGACTCCCAAGTAGCGCCTCAATCGACTGACCTCTCCATTGCACCCGAACTGAAGGATAATTCTTAGACCTCAACTTTCCAACTTGCCGAGCTAGAATAGCTACCGACTCTTCCTCATAAGTCAGATCTTTGTTCAATTGGACTGAGCTGAAATCTAACACATGGGACAGATCACCATGATATTTCCGGAGCATAGACACATGGAACACCAAATGAACTGCCGGTAAACTAGGTGGTAGTGCAAGCATGTAGGATACTGCACCTACCCTTTCAAGAATTTCAAAGGGTCTGATATACCTAGGGCTCAACTTGCTTTTCTTTCCGAATCTTATTACACCTTTCATAGGTGAAACCCGGAGCAATACTCTTTCTCCTGCCATGAATGCAACATCACGAACCTTACAGTCGGTATAACATTTTTGCCTAGACTGAGCTATGCGAAGTCGATCCTAAATAACCTTGACCTTATCCAAGGCATCCTGTACCAAATTGGTACCCAACAACCAAGCCTCTCCTGGTTCAGACCAGCCAACTGGCGAATAACATCGTCTCCCGTATAATGCTTCATACGAATCCATCTAAATGCTCAACTGCTAGATATTATTATAGGCAAACTCCGCAAGTGGCAAGAACTGATCCTAAGAACCTCCAAAGTCTATAACACAAGCGCGAAGCATATCTTCCAATATCTGAATAGTACGCTTTGACTGTCTGTTTGTCTGTGGATGAAATGATGTAGTCAACTCAATCCGCTTGCCTAACTCATGCTGTACAGCCCTCTAGAAGTGCGAGGTGAACTGCGTACCTCGATCTGAAATAATAGACACGGGCATACCGTGAAGGCGGACAATCTCGCTGAGGTAAATCTCCACTAACCACTCTGAAGGATAGGTAATTACTGGAATGAAATGTGCTGACTTTGTTAACCTGTCCACAATGACCCATACTACGTCGAACTTCCTCTGAGTTCGCGGGAGTCCAACAACAAAATCCATAGTGATACGCTCCTACTTCCACTCAGGAGTTTCTTACTTCTGAAGCAAACCACCAGGTCTCTGATGCTCGTACTTGACTTGCTGACAATTTAGAAACGGAGCTACATATGTAACTATATCCTTCTTCATTCTACTCCACCAATAATGTTGCCACAAATCTTTATACATTTACTCAAATGAATAGAATACCTGAACTCTATGGGCCTCTTCAAGAATTAATTCACGAAGCCCATCCATATTAGGCAGAAAAATACGACCCTGCATCCGCAGAACTGCATCTTCCCCCATAGCAACCTGCTTAGCATCACCATGCCGCACCGTGTCCTTAAGGACAAGAAAATAAGGATCATCATACTGTCGCTCTCTGATATGCTCGTACATGGAAGACTGAGTGACCATGCAAGCTAGAATCCGACTAGATTCTGAAACATCTAACCTCACAAATTGATTGGCCAAAGTCTGAACATCTATAGCTAACGGCCTCTCACCAACAAGAATATACACAAGGCTGCCCATACTCACAACCTTTCTATTCAAAGCATCGTCCACCACATTGGCCTTTCCGGGGTGATACACAATGGTGATATCGTAGTCTTTCAACAGCTCCAACCATCGTCTCTGCCTCAAATTCAGATCTTTTTGTTTGAACATATATTGTAAGCTACGATGATCAGGGAATACCTCACACGAGACACCGTAAAGGTAATGCCTCTAAATTTTCAGCGTATGAACAATGACTGCCGATTCTAAGTCATGAACAGGATAATTCTTTTCATGAATCTTCAACTGCCGCGACGCATATGCAATCACTCTGCCATCTTGCATTAATATTGCACCAAGCCTAATGCGAGATGCATCACAGCACACCGTATAAGATCCTAAACCTGTGGGTAATACAACACTGGCGCCGTGGTCAAAGCAGTCTTGAGCTTCTGAAAGCTCAACTCACACTCGTCTGACCATCTGAATGGGGCACCCTTCTGGGTCAATTTGGTCAGTGGGGATGCTATGGATGAAAATCCCTCCACAAACCGGTGATAATAACCTGCCAAAGGAAACTTTGGATCTCTGTAGCTGAAGTAGGTCTAGGCCAATTCTGAACTGTCTCAATCTTCTTAGGATCCACTTCTATGCCTCTTGCCGATACAACATGCCCCAAAAAGGAAACTGAGTCTAACCAAAATTCGCATTTTGAAAATTTGGCATATAAGTGATTATTCTTCAAAGTCTAAAGCACTATTCGAAGATGCTGCTCATGCTCCTCTCAACTGATGGAGTAAATCAAGATATCATCAATGATTACCACCACAAACGAATCCAAATAGGTCTTGAATACCCGGTTCATCAAATCCATCAATGCTGCTGGGGCATTTGTCAGCCCAAATGACATCACTAGAAATTCGTAATGCCCATACCGAGTTCGTAAAGCTGTCTTAGGCACATCGGATGCCCTAATCTTCAACTAGTTGTAACCGGACCTCAAATCGATCTCTGAAACACCTTGGCACCCTGAAGCTAATCGAATTAGTCATCAATTCTTGGCAACAGATACTTGTTCTTGATAGTAGCCTTGTTCAATTGCGGATAATTTATACAAATCCGCATTGAACCATCTTTCTTCTTGACAAATAACACTGGTGCACTCCCGGGCGAGACGCTGGGTCTAATGAATCCCTAGTCAAACAAGTCTTGTAACTGCTCCTTAAATTACTTTAGCTCCGGTAGGGCCATACGGTATGGTGGAATAGAAACGGGCTGGGTGCCCGGAGCCAAATCAATACAGAAGTCAATATCTCTGTCGGGTGGCATCCCTGGGAAAAATGCAGGAAATACATCTGTAAACTTACGGACAACTGAGACTGAATTCATAGAAGGAACATACGCACTAGAATCGCGAATATGAGCCAAATAAGCTAGACAACCCTTCTCGACCATACGCCGAGCTTTCACATAAGAGATAACCTTGCTGATAGAATGGCCAGGTGTCCCTTTCCACTCTATTCGAGGTGACCCCACATGGATAAGGTTCCCATTTTGGCGTGACAATCCAATATGGCATGATAGGGTGACAGTCAATCCATACCCAAGATTGCATCAAAATCTACCATATCAAGAAGTAGAAGATCCACGCTGGTCTCAAGACTTCCAATAGTAACCACACACGAACGAAGACATGATCTACCACAACATAATCTCCCACAAGTGTGGACACACACACAGAAGCACTCAGAGAATCACGAGGCACAACCAAATATGAAGCAAAGTAGGAGGACATATAGGAATAAGTAGATCCCGGATCAAATAGAACTGAAGCATCTCTATGGAAAACTGGAGTAATACCTGTGATCACGGCATTGGATGACTCGGCCTTAGGCCTAGCTGGAAAAGCATAAAATCAGGTCTGGGCCCCACCACTTAGAGCTACATCTTTGGGGAGGCCTCTAACTGGTTGGCCTCCATCTCTAACAGCCCGACCTCCACCTATAGCTGTCTGATCCCTGCCCCTAGCTGGCTGGGCAGGCGGTGGAGCAATCGGTGCCGGTATGATGGAATGAGAATTCTGCTGAGATCTGTTGCTCAACAACCTAGGGCAATATCTCCTAATGTGACCAATGTTCCCAGACATAACACCCATCCTGCTGCTATGGCTACTGAAGCTTAAGCTGACCCGAATGGGCCGGATAGCTGCTGTAGTGACTTTGGAGCGGTGGTGCACTAATAGGAGCTGGATGTGCACTAAATACCGGCTGCCCAGAGTAAGGCATAATAGGACCATGACTCCCTAAAGCACCGTGAGATGACCCCTACTATAAGTACTCCTGCCTCCGGATGAGGCGCCTTTGAAATTACAGAATGACGGGGCCTCTTATCTATCACTGGCCCTCTCTCCTGAGCACGAACTAACTCGATCCGCCTAGCAATATTCACAACTGTCTGGAAGGAAATATCACTCCTTGCCTCCTTAGCTATCTGAAGCCTGATCATATAAGTGAGTCCATCAATGAATCTCCTCACTCTCTCCTTTTCAGTAGGAAGCAAGATGATGGCATGACGTGCTAAGTCCACAAATTGGGTGTCATACTAGGTAACAGTCATACTACCCTGTTGGAGACGCTCAAAGTGCTTGCGGTATTCCTCTCTCAATGTAATAGGAACAAACTTCTCCAGAAATAGCTGTGAGAACTACTCCCAGGTAAGTGCAGGTGAATTCGCTGGTCTAGCAAGTACATAATCTCTCCACCACCTCTTGGCGAAACCAGTCATCTAAAACACAGCAAAATCGACCCTGTTGCTTTCACCTATTCCCATGTTTCGCAGTACCTCATGGCAGCGGTCAAGATAATCATGTGGGTACTCAGAAGCTGTACCACAGAAGTGAACTGGAAAGAGCTTAGTAAACTTGCCCAATCTCAATAAGGCCTCAGAAGACATGGCAGGCCTATCACTGGCCTGTGCCACAACAACTGGATGAACTGCTGGAGCCTGATACTAGGGAGCTATCTACTCCGGAGCGGGAGTAGTGGGAGTTTGTGCTCCTCCCTCAGCCTGTGAGACGACTGGTGCCACTGAAATGTACCATTTTGGGCCACACCCTCCATTAGGCTCGCCAAACGGACTAGAGTATCCTGAAGTACTGGAGTAGCTATGAATCCTTTCGGGACCTGAACTGGTCCAACAGGTACAGTCTGAGCTAGAACCTCCGCAAATTCACCCGAGGTTCTACAACAGGTGCTACTGCTTGAGCTCTAGACTGAGCTCTACCTTTGCCTCTACCTCAGCCTCTAGCGCAAACTCGACCTCGGCCTCTACCCCTGGTCATAGTTGCCACCGGGGGCTCTGGCTCCTGTCCGGCGGTAGATTTAGTACATGTTCTCGCCATCTGCGAGAGAACAAGAATAGAATGGTTCAATCATCGATGTTAGAATAAAATCGCACGATAGATAACAAAGAAGTGATATTGTTCCTAAACTTCATA
This sequence comes from Nicotiana obtusifolia, assembly GCA_002018475.1. Lineage (NCBI taxonomy): Eukaryota > Viridiplantae > Streptophyta > Magnoliopsida > Solanales > Solanaceae > Nicotiana > Nicotiana obtusifolia. Next base: position 36,204 of record MCJB01051216.1, on the reverse strand, counting down.
GCCTCTGGAAGATAAGTACAGACGTCTCCGTACCGATCCTTCAGACTCTACTAAGCTTGCTCGTGACATGTGAGACCTAAGTAACCTAGTGCTCTGATACCAACTTGTCACGACCCGAATTTCCCACCTTCAGGACCGTGATGGCGCCTAACATGTCACTTGCTAGGCAAGCCAACGTTAGAATAATTTTAACCATTTTTAACAATTCATCTTAATTAAATAGTAAAGAAACCAACAATCGGAATAATATCTGAATTTAAATGAACGAACCAAAATAATAATGATGTCTAAATACCATCCAAGAACTGGAGTCACAAGTGCACGAGCTTCTAGAATAATACAAACAAGGGTCTGAATAAAAATAAAATTGTCTGAAAGAAAGCACACAACCAAGATAAAATAGAAGGGGACTTTAAAGCTATGATCGCCGTGCAGCTATACTTTCAATCTCCTCTGATAGCTGAATTCGAGCAAATCTACAGTACGCCGACGGGAACAATTTCGGTATCTGCACAAGAAGTGCAGAGTGTAGTATGAGTACAACCTACCCCATGTACTCTGTAAGTGCCGAGCCTAACCTCGACGAAGTAGTGACGAGGCTAAGGCAAGTCGCTTACATTAACCTGTACACAATAATAATGATAATAACAGAAATAGAGATAAGACAGGTAAAGTATCAATAATTACAGTCAATTCAGTAGTCATAATCTTTCAATTAATTTTCGTTGCAGCGTGCAACCTGCTCCAACAATATAAACTTAGAATAAAATCCGTTGCGGCATGCAACCCACTCAAACAATATAAACTTAAAATAAAATCCATTGCGGCGTGCAACCCGATCCAACAATATAATCTTTCAATTAAATTTCGTTGTGGCGTGCAACCTGCTCCAACAATATTAACTTAAAATAAATCCGTTGCAACGTGCAACCTGCTCCAACAATATAATTTAACAACACTTAAATGTAAGACTACTCCAATAAGTACCACATTTAATAGGATATTATTAGGCAACAAAACATACAATAATTATGGTTTATTTTAGGAAACAAGTAATGACAAGTAGCAATTATGGTGGAAATCAGGGAGAAAATACACAATTTAATATTTAATTTACTAAATGTCAAGTAGCAATTAAGACACATAAGTCAAATAAGAATGTAGCAATTATAGCATAAATTCAAGACATTATATTGGACAAGGAATATGAGAGAAATAATTAATATAATAATTAATTTATGATTTAAAATAATTTATGATTTTCAGATAAATATGCAAACAATCAATTTGACGATGCGTAGGCACTCGTCACCTCGTCTATACATCGTTACACATGAAATTCACATAACAAATAATTCAAGGGTTCTATTCCCTTAAGTCAAGTTTAACCACGACACTTGCTTTGTTTTGCAATTTCAAGTGATCACTCGACCACAGCTTTTTCTTTCGAATTATTCTCCAAACCAATCAAACCTAGCAAATTATTTACCAACAATTCAATTTGAGCTTTAGAAATTATTCACAATTCAAAAGAAACTTAAATTAAGTTATTTTCGGAAAAGCCAAGCAAAATTAAATATGGGGCCCACTTTTCGGAACCCAACGAAAATACCACGGAATCTGGACACCCATACCGATACGAGTTCAACCATACTAAAATTATCGAATTCCGACATCGGATTATCTTTCAAATCCTAAATTTTTGTTTTTGGAAAGATTTACAAAAATTCTAATTTCTTCCATCTAAATCCGAAATAATATGATGAATATAAACATACAAAATATAATCACTTTAGGGTATAGAACACTTACCCAAGTCAAAGTCGTGAAAAATTACCTTTGGAATCGCCCAAATCGGAGACTCAAAACTCAAAAATGAGTAAAAATTGTTGACACCCGATTTTATGTATTCTGTCCAGCATTTTCGCATCTGTAGACGTTATTTCCGCATCTGCGAGAAGAATCTCGCTTTTACGAAATGAGCTTGCCAAAAGGGTGTCAGCATTTGCAGAAATTTAGCTGCATTTGCGGCTGCGCAGAAGCGGATAAAGGAGCCGCAGAAGTGGTACCTTTCGCATTTGCGGTCGCTGAGCCGCAGAAGTGGTTGTCGCATCTGTGACCATTTTCTCGCAGAAGCAAATAGGCTGCCCAGGCTCCAAATTGCAGAAGCGACGAGGCTCTCCACAGAAGCGGGGCCGCACCTGCTCTCCAAAAATCGCAGGTACGAAACACCATAACCAGACCTGCAAATTTTTACCAAAATGGTCTGAAACACGTTCGAAACTCACCTGAGCCACTCGGGACCTCGTTCGCATATTCCAACAAGTCCCGTAATATAATACGGACTTACTCGGGTCTCAAATCACGTCTAATAATATTAAAATTACAATTCACATCTCGATTCAGACTTATGAGTTTCAAAATTTTCACTTTACAAAACCCGCGCCAAAACGTATTAAATGAATCCGGAATGATTTCAAATTTGGCGCACAAGTAAATGACATAACTGAGCTATTCCAACTCTCAAAATCTCAATCCGAGTCCGATATCAATAAAGTCAAATTCATGGTCAAACTTTGGAATCTTTAAGCTTTCAAACTTCTAATTTTCAATAAGTGGCGATATCTCAAGCTAGGGACCTTCAAATTAAATTTCGGGTATACACCCAAGTCCCAATTTACGATACGGACCTACCGGAACTATCAAAATACTGATCCGGGTCCGTTTGCTCTAAATGTTGACCGAAGTCAACTTAAGTGAGTTTAACGCACTATTTCATATTTTAATCAATTTTTCACATAAAAATTTTCCGGAAAAATTTACGGACTGTGCACGCAATCCGAGGAATGCTGAAAGGTGCTACTCAAGCTCTTAGAACACAGAAATGAATGTTTAAAATTAAAGATGACATATTGGGTCATCACATTAACGGGTCCAGACCAAGCCGAGTTACTTTTTTTAAAGTATATTTTGTTTTTCTTATTCAATGTTGTTGATAGTTAAGTATTTGCCAACTTTTAAGGCTTAGAGTTTAACTATAATGTTTAAAGTTTTAAATTTGAAATTTGAATTTTAAAATTTTAAAATTAAAATTTGAAAGTAAGTGGCTACAAAAAATTATTTAATAAGACCAATAGGCAATATGTAAGGATCAAACTCCAAAGGCTTTCATTTTATATTTTTATTGAATAATAAATAATACTTCTAATTAATTTGCAAGTTCAATTTTGATTTTTTTATTTTGAAACTTGCAAATTAAAAATTTACAACAATTATGAAAAATAAGACAGAGTACATCACATGCTTTGCATCATTTTTGTAAGTTCATCCATGTCAACATGAGGTTCTTGGTTCCCAGCATTGCTTGAATTGGAACCATAAACCAGTATATCTCCAGTTTCTTAGTCCTCCGCTTCATCTACCTCTTCTCGCCCTTGATTTCACCGTTCTGATCTTATCTAATCTCTGAAGCACACTAGAATTTCCAAAGCGTTGCCGCCCAATGAATGACGAGTATCTCCCAGTTGCTGCCTTGCTTGACTAAATGCACTCTCTGATACGACTGTTGAAATCGGCACATTTAGCACGTCTCGAGCCATGGCCGAAAGAACAGGAAATTGATTTGAGTTTCTCCTCCACCAACCCAGCGGTAGAAATTCCTTTGTGCGAGGCTCTAGTGACTTTTGCAAGTAGAATTGGAGTTCATTAATGTTCCTGCTACTGGTTTGTTGATGCTCTCCTAGTGTACACCAAATCAAATAATCTTCAACACCATCATTATCCTCCAAAGCACCGGATGCAGATGTTGAAACTGAACTTGAAGGAATATTTGCATCTATAGCAGCAGAAGCATCAACAATGTTAGCATAATAATTATATAAAGTTTGTAAATGTTTATGTAGATCAGAAATACAAGTTTCAACATCAGGGGTTTCAGTTGGTCCAATATCCATTTAAACATATAAAGCAGTGATTAATTGGCGACAAGTTGTCATTTTGATAGAAGGGTTTAAAATAGCACCAATTAGGTAAATAGGGGGAATTAGGTAGAAATATTTCTTAAATTTGTCTAGCATAGATTCAACAACAGAAGAATATCCTTCTTTCTTCTTCAAATTATGGAGTAAAAGAGAAATTTCAGTAATATGAACTAAACCATTTGCAATAGTAGGATAATAAGCTCGAGAATACTCAAGTGTAGCCACATAAAGTTTTTGTAAAAATTTTACATCTTCAATGACATCCCAAGTTCTACACGTTAACAAATGGTTAGGATCGGTACAATGAGAATTAGTAACTTTAGTTATAGGAGTTTTATGTTTCTGAAAACATCTTAAGAATAAATAAGTATAATTCCACCTAGTAACAATTTCTTCAGGCATGCGTCTTGGTTTTAGTCCATATTGTACACATTTTTTCCTAAATGCATTTAATCTAGCACTTCTATTATTTTCTTGAATTACACCAACAACTCTTCTAACTAAAGTGAACTCATCTCTAAATAATTCAAGGCCACTCTTCACAATTATATTATAAATGCACACCTAACGTGAAATATTTCAAGAAGTGATGGGTGTAGATGCAATTTTAATATTGTAATAGCAGAATTGTTGTTAGAAGCATTATCAAATGATATACACAACACTTATTCTGAAAGATTATAAAATATAGCAACTTCATGCATAGTATAACTTATAAATGCACCAGTATGACTTTGATCTTTATCATATTTAAAATCAATAATACGTTTTTGCGTACAAAAATTATCATCTATCCAGTGGCATGTAACTGTCAAATAATAATTTCCATTAACATCACGACCAATATCAGAAGTAAGAGAAACTCTACAAGAAAGACTAGCGAACAAATAACGGATATATGTATGATATTGTCCAAAACGCCGAAAGATATCAATTCTACAAGTACTTCTAGGAATACCTTTAAACAAAGGGTTATAAATTCTTTGAATATAAGTAACAAGATATGGTGAAGCAGCAAAACTAAAAGGTAAACAACCTAAAACAATCATTTTAGCTAATTTTTCCAAGATCTTTCGCTATATCGTATTTACCCAGTAAACCGCCAGTATCCGGGTTAAGTTTTTGTTGCCCAACTTCCTCATCAGCACCCCATGCAATAGGGTAGTTATCTTCCATGTGCCTACGAATTTGACCCGTTCCCCCGCCTTACCTCCGGTCTCATGTTTATATTACAAATTTGACATCTTACATAATTTTTATCTTCTTCTAGTCTTTCAAAAAAACTCCAACACTTAATTCTTAATCCTCTTAATAGGGAAGGGAGGCCTACCTGTAATACCACGACTTTCACACCTAGTAGTTTTGAGTTTGACTAGCATTACCAGGTGTAGCTGGTGGTGTCTCAAGATTATCAGGTGATTGAATATCATCTAAATTATCATCTATACTATAATTTTATTGAAGTTGCTCATAATCTACATTTAAATTTTCAGGTAAACTTTCAGAAATATGTGTAAAGCTACTAGAAGAACCAGCACCACCTCTTGATTTTTTAGAAGTTTTACTCTTACTACTACCACCCTTACTAGTACACGCTTTTTTGACTACTCCAATATATCCATTATGTAAATTAAAGAAATTAAATTAATAATTTTAAATAATAAATAAAAATATACACCAAAGATGAGAAAGAGATGGAACGAGTGTACCGGGATTCCCGATGTCGCACTAAATTTGTGTCACGACCCGAAATTCCCACCTTCGGGACCGTGATGGCGCCTAACATTTCACTTGCTAGGCAAGCCAATGTTTAAGTAATCTTAACCATTTTTAAACAAATCAAATTAACCGAAAATCAATTTCTGAAATAAAGTGCAAGAGAAGACCATAACAACCGAGTCATCCAAATACATCCTCGAATCTGGTGTCACAAGTGCACGAGCTTCTAAATAATACAAAAAAAGGTCTGAATAAAATTCAAGTTGTTTGAAAGATAATACACAGATAAGATAAAGTAGAAGGGGACTTCAGAACTACGGACGCTGTGCAGTTATACCTCAAGTCTCCTCTGGGTAGCTGATCCGAGCAAGTCTATGATACGCTGCTGGGACCAACCCCAGAATTTTCACAAGAAGTGCAGAGTGCAGTATGAGTATAACCTCGACGAAGTAGTGACGAGGCTATAACAAGACTCATACGTAAACAATCTATGCAAGTATATACATATAAGAAGCAATATTGAACAAAATAATTAACAAATTTTACAAATTTGGGAGGGGACATATGAAGGGAAATGGAATAAAAATTTCAGCAAAGAAAGTGTCATATAGCAGCCAAATAATTCATCAACAACAAAATAGGTAGCTGAAATAATAAAATGGCACGGTACCACCATTCGTGCTTTTACTCTCATCCTTCCCATGAAATGATAAATAAATAATATGAATGGCACAACATCACACTTCTTACTTAAACTCTCTTTCTTGCCACAATATGATAAATAAATAATTTAAATGGCACGGCATCACCCTTCGTGCTTTAACTCTCTTCCTCACTTTATCAATCAACAATTAATAATGTGAAAATGGAAAGGCATCACCCTTCATGCTTTTACACACTTCCTCACCATGACAATAATAATATAAATAGTATAAATGGCACGGCATCACCCTTCGTGCTTTTACACTCTTTCTTACCATGAAAATGATAATATAAATTCGGAAGAGTATTTAAATACAGGGATCTATACTTATCAATCAATTCAATACCAGAGTACCGACCTCACCTTCCAAAATATTCAACGATAATTAAATTAGCAATAATTTCATGGAAAATGGCCAAATAAACAATAATAAACTTAAGCAGAAATATCTTAATTAAATAGGCAATTAATCACAATGAACAAATTCCACCAGCATGCTTTGACTCAACCACAACGAATAGTACTCATCATCTCACATATAAGTTGTACCCGCACATTAAATCACATCACAAATAGACAAACAAGTCCTACTACCTCAAGTCAAGGTTAACCACAACTCTTACCTCGCTTTGCAACCAACTCAAGATTCCAATAAATCTTTGCCTCGCGAATTGGTGTCTGATTGCCTCGAATCTAGTCACAAACAATTCAATATACTCAACATGAATTATAGAAACCAATTATGTATGAAAATACTGAATTTCCAATTAAAATCCAAAATTCAATTAAAAATCTACAGTGGGGCCCGCGTGTCAAAACCCGACAAAGTTACAAAATGTGAATGCCCATTCAACCACGAGTCCAGCCATATAAATTTTACCAAATTCCGACATCAACTCGACCTTCAAATCCCTAAATCTCATTTTCAAATCCCTAGGCCCAAATCCTTGAATTTCATCTAAAAAATACGTAATCTAGTTGGAATACTCAATGATAATTCAATATTATTGACTAACAAGGATCATAAGTGACTTACCTCAAGTTTTCCCGTGAATTCTCGCTCAAAAATTGCCTCAACTCGTGTGTTTGAAGTCCAAAAATGAGAAAGAACCCCTCGTTTTAACACTGCCAGCATTTTTGCATTTGCGAAATTTTAACCGCTTATGCAGTCTTTCTTCTGCTTCTGTGCCTCCTTTGCTCCTGCGGACTTGCTTCTACGACCACTGCCTCACCAGCCCACTGCCCGCATCTGCGCTTGCCAAGCTCGCACCTATGAGAAAAGTTTCGCAGGTGCGATTGCATCAGCAGGCAGTAACTTCCAGCTTTGTTCTAAGTCCAAATTTTTGATCCGTTAACCATTCGTAACTCACCCGAGGCCCCGGGGACCTCTACCAAATGTACCAACAAGTCCTAAAACATCATACAGACCTACTCGAGGTCTCAAATCACGTCGAACAACGTCAAAACTACAATTCGCACCTCAATTCGAACTTAATGAATTTATGAAAATATCAATTCTAAAACTCGCGCTGAAACATGTCAAAATAGTCCGGAATGACTTAAATTTTTGCATGTAAGTCCCAAACGACATAACGGAGCTAATTCAACTTTCGGAATCAAAATTCGCGCCCGATATCAATAAAAGTCAATTGTGGTCAAACTTTAAAATCTTTAAGCTTTTAAACTTCTAATTTTCAATAAATGGCAATAACTCGAGCTAGGGACCTCTAAATTAAATTTCGGGCATACGCCCAAGTTCTAAATTACGATACGAACCTACCAAAATCGTTAAAATACTGATCCGAGTCCGTTTTCTCAAAACGTTGAGCGAAATCAACTTAAATGAGTTTTAAAGTATTATTTATCATTTTAAATAATTTTTCACATAAAAGCTTTTTGGAAAAATATATGGACTGTGCACGCCCAAATCGAGAAATGCTAAATGGTGCTATTCAAGGTCTTGGAGCACAGAATTAAATGTTAAATTTAAAGATGACCTATCGGGTCATCACAATTTGATATCAAACTTCAGTTGGTAGGCTGATACTTGATATTTGATGATATTGAATATTGATACCACACTTCACTTGAGTACTTGATATTTGATAATTATAATTTTGTAGTGACCAAAGTAAATATTTGATGAAACTTGAAATAATAAGTAATTGAGAATTTAAGAGCAATAAGCAATATTATCAAGAGAGAATTGAGAGAGAATTAGAGTAGTAAGAGAGCAAATTGTGAGAAAAAATAAAGAATAAGGGAGGCTATTTATAGTTTTTAAAAGGTTAAAATAGTAAATTATCAATTATTAGGGCAGAGGGGGCTATTTTCTTAAGGGGGATAGTCCGAAATGGCCATTTTTGTAAAAATATGGCCGTTACCCAACGGTCATTTTTGAATTTGACTGCTGGCAATGGTCAAAACATTTTTTAAAAAAATTGACTATGGTAACCGGGCTGTAGCCCGGTAAAAACCCGATAAGGGGTAACCGGGCTAATCGGGTTCCGGGGTTACCAAAAAATATTCGTTCAAGCCTGGGTCCCCCCCCAACCCTCACTCAACCCGTCCCACCCCCTAGCGTACCGGGCTGAACTGGGTCGAACTGGGGTATTAACGGGCTGGCCCCGCCTGATTAACAGGTATACTCCAACTCTTTCTTTTATTTACTATTTATTTGCATATTTAATTTTTATTAGTAGTTAAATTTTTACAATATGTTTAATGCTGCAAAAAGAGTTTGTAATAAGGTTGCTAATCGGGGTAATAGGGAAAATCGAAAGAGAGGTACTATATCAACTTCAAGTAGTAATTTAAATGACTTTACACATGTTTCTGAAACATCACCTGATAATAATATAGATTATGAATAATTATAGAAAAATTTCGGTATATAAGATAATGAATCAGAAATTGAAGATGAGACACCACTTACACCTAGTAGTGTTGAAGTTGGTAGCAGGGGTGGTGGTCGTGGCGCTAGTAGTAGGCCACATGTGGCCCCGACTAGTAATCGGAGAAGGAGAAGTAAAGTTTGAAAATATTTTGAGTAAATAGAGAATTCTGATAGAGTTAGATGCAAATTTGTAAAAATAATTTTAAACATAAGACTGGAGGAAGTTTGGAAGGACTGGGACACTTAGTAGACATATGAGAATTACTCATTCTATAGAATGGGGCTCTGATTTAGATGAAAATCAAGGAACTCTAAACCCCAGTACTGGAGGACTTATGAAATATGATAAAATGAAGGATCATGAGTTGTTAGAAAAAATGATTGGGATTGGGTTGTCTACCTTTTTCTTTTGCTTCTTCATCATACTTATTATGTATATTCAAAGGATTTATAATCCATTATTTAAAGGTATCCCTAGAAGTACTTGTAGATATGATATCTTTAGACTTCATGGACAATATCAGACATCCATACGTTATTTGTTTGACCATCTTCCTTGTAGAGTTTCCTTAACTTCTGATATTGGCCATGCTATTAATGAAAATGATTATTTGACAATTACATGTCATTGGATAGATAATAATTATTGTATGCAAAAACGTATTATCGCTTTTAAATATGATGAAGATCAAAGTCATACTGCTATTTTTATAATCACTACTATTTACGAAGTTGTTGCATTTTATAATCTTAATAAAAAAGTATTGTGTATGTCTTTTGATAATGCTTCTAACAATAACGCCGCTATTTCAATATTAAGACTGTATTTGAAACCACCACTTGACGAAAGTTTTCATGTTAGGTGCGATGTCATGTTTATGATTTAATTGTTAAAAGTGGCCTTGATTTATTTTCGACTGAGATTACTCATGTCGAAGAGTAATTGGTATTATTCAAGGAAATAATTGACAATCTAGAATTAGGAATTTAAGAATAAGTGTACCGAATATAACCTTAACCCCAGATTCATACCTGATGAATTGTTACTAGATGGAATTATACATACTTATTTTTAAAATATTGCTATAAATATAGATTGCCGATAACTGAAGTTGCTAATGCGCATTGTACTGATCCAAACCGTTTGTTAACAACTAATACTTGGGAGGCCATTAATGATGTTGTTAAATTTTTACATAAAATTTATACAGCTATTGTTGAGTTTTCTGGAGCGCGTTACCCTACTGTTAACATAGCTTTAGTACATATAGCTGAAATTTATTTTCTACTCTCTGAATTTAAGAAGAAAGAAAAATATAAGGATGCTGTTGAAAAAATGCAAGCAAATATTTCTTTCTAATTCCTCCGATTTACTTAATTGGTGCTGTTTTAAATCCTTCTATTAAGATGTCTAATTGTCACCAATTAATCAATGCTTTACATACTTATATGGAGATTGGACCAACTGAAACCCCAGATATATACTGTTGTATGAACAAGCTAAATGATTATTTACAATAATTAGATAATTATTATGCAAATATAATTGATACTGCTGCTATTAATGTAGGCAATTTTAATCCCACTATGCATTGTACTACTTCTACTGCATCTACTACTGTGGATTAAGATGAAGGCCTTGATGGTTATAATATTTGGCCTACATTTCCTTCCACTCAAACCAGTAGCAGGAACATTGATGAACTTCAATTATACTTGCAAAAGCAAACAAAGCCTCACACAAAGAAATTTTTACCGTTGGGATGATGGCATGAGAATGAAAAGCAATTTCCTATTCTTTCCGCTATGGCTCGGAACGTGCTGAATGTGTCAATTTCAACTGTTGCATCAGAGAGTGCATTTAGCCAAGCAAGAAAATAACTAGGAGGCACCTGTCACTCATGGGGAAGCAATGCTTTGGAAGTTTTAGTATGTTTCAGAGATTGAATTAGATCGGAACGAAGAAATCAGGGACGTGAAGATGTTGATAAACCAAAAGATGAGGAACTTGGAGATATATTAACACATAGTAACTATCTGAAGTTAACACTCTAGAAGATGGCCAAAAAGTTCATATTGATTATGAAGAACTTACTAAGGCAATGCAAAACCTTTGAAGTTCTTGATTTGTATTTAATAATTAAACTTTGAATTTACTCTTTTTTCTTTAATTTAGTTGTTGTAAAATGTAAACTTTAATTTGCAACTTTGAATTACAAACAGAACTTGCAAATTATAAGTTAATTTTTTCCCCATCTTCATTGTATTCTATTATCTTAAATTCTTAATGAAATATTCAAATATAAGGATTTTAATGCCTTTGAAATTTATTCAAACACTCTTTTTATAAGATTGTTTTTATGTTTTATATTTTTACTTTATTTAAATATAAATTACGGTAGTTATACTTAATACACAATTTTTTTTAAAAATAAAACCGGCCCGACCCCTTAGGCCCGGAACCGTTTGGTTCAATAATTCACGGGAGGGGCTAGGAATCGGTAACCGGCCCAGTCTGGAGACCGGCCGGTCTCCTTTTCCAATAGCCCGGACCGGCCCCTTGACACCTATACTTCAACTTAGGGACTATATGTCCTCTGTCACTCCGAAACCAAAATCAAAGACCCCGACAAGTCTCGTAACTACAATATAACACAAAAGGAGGTAATAAATAGGGGATCGAGGCTAAAATACTCAAAACGATCGGCCATGTCGTTATAGAAATAGTATATAATAAGTGTTTTTAGTAAATAGAATATAAAAAATGACGTGGAATATGATGTGTCATCCACGTCAAGCAAGTAAAATACACACCTAGTCAGAGGTACTTAAAATATAGGCTTTGATCGAGTGAATGTGTCTAGATGAAAATAACTGAAGTATAAGGAACGGGATGTCAACCCGAAATAAGTATAAGGGTCTACCAGGCTATTCTGCCCTAATTAATTCTTTGACCTATACTAGAAGTATGGCAAGCCAACATTTGTAAATTACACGTATAACGACCCTACTGGTCGTTTTGAGCTCTAGAACGTCGTTCGGCGGTTTGACGCTGTGAGTAGCTTCACTTCATGTTTTATGACTTGTACGTGTGGTCGGAATTGAATTTCGGTAAGTTCGGAGTTGATTCGGATGGAAAATTCTCATTTCGAAAGCTTAAAGTTGGAAAAGTTGACTAAGTTTTGAATTTTGAGTAAACGACCTCGAAATCAAGATATGAAGGTTCCAGAAGTTTCATATGATGATTCGGACTTGAGCGTGCGTTCGAGTTGAGTATCGGACCACCCGGGAGTATTTCAACGCTTGTTGTGAAAAGTTGGCATTTGAAGGTTTTAGAATTTCATAAGTTTGGTTTGAGTGGATTGTGATGTTATCGATGTCCGTTTGGGGTTCTTACCCTTGGAATAGGTTCATATTATGATTTGTGACTTCCACGTAAAGTTTGGCGTCATTCCGGAATGTTTAAGTATAATTCAAACGTGTTCGGTGAAGTTTAAAAGATTAAAAGTTTAAAGAAGGGTTTCGATCGTCGATTCATACTTTTGATGTTGTTTGATGTGATTTGAGATCGCAAGCAACTTTGTGTCATGTTGTGGGACTAGTTGGTGTGATTGGAAGGGGTCCTGGGGCCCTCGGGCGTGTTTCAGGGTGGCTTCAGACCAAATTTTGTTGAATTGCTGTTGCTGGTTTGCTGGTGTTGGTTTTGTTCTTCGTGACGCGAAGGGTCTCACGCGTTCACGAAGAAGGAATTTGGTTCTGGGACTTTTTGCTCTATGCGTTCGTGATGGGGAAGCCGCATTCATGATGTGTTAGGCAGTGTTACTCCGCGTTCGCGCTAGGCATGTTGCTTTCGTGTAAGAGAAGTTGGCCTGGCCGTGGAACTTTTCTTTTGCATTCGCGATTGGGCAGCCGCGTTAGCGAAGAGAAGGCTGGTAAAAATTCACGTTCGCAGGCGTCGCATTCGCGTAGAGGAGCTGGGGAGCGGAAGCGGGTATAGCTTTGCGAACGCGAGGGCCGCGTCCGCGAAGAAGGAAGTGCTGGGTAGTCTCATTTTAAAAACCGGGGTTTGGCTCATTTTCACTCCATTTATTCATGGGAGCCGACCTTGGGAACGATTTTGGAGCACCATTTTCATCATCAACCATGAGGTAAGTGATTTCTTCTCATTGTGAGTTAAATACATGAATTATATATGGATTGGAACATGAAAATTGGTGGAAACTCTGAGATTTTGAAGAAAACCTAGAATTTGATATTTTTGGAGTTTTACCATGAAATTGGACAGGGTATTAGGAACAAATCCTATATTTGAGTTCATGGTGTTATAGGTAATGATTATCATCAAGAATTTTTGAAATCCGGACACGTGGGCCCGAGGGTTGACTTTGTTGACTTTTCGAGTAGAGTTGAGAATTATTATAAATTGTTAAATTGTACGCATTGGAGTATATTTTGATTGATTTTCACATTGTTTGACTAGTTTCGGAGCGTTTGGCTTTGAATTGAAGAGTTGGAGAGGCATTGGAGCAAGTATGGAAAATCGGAGTGAGCTACGTCTCCTGTCTAACCTTGTGAGGGGGAAACTACCCCTAGGTGATATAATTGTTATATGCTACTAGTTGTGGATGCTACGTACGCACGAGGAGATGAGAGTCCTTACGTAGCTAAAGCATGTTTATGTCCCGGTAGACTTAGGATTTTATCATGTAATATTTGAATTATTTGAACTCATTCTGCTGGCTTAATTAATAGAATTTTATAATTGAAATTGGTATATATATATATATATATATATATATATATATATATATATAGAGAGAGAGAGAGAGAGAGAGAGAGAGAGAATATGAGATTAAAGTTTTTCATTTGAATTTATGTTTATTAATTTTTAAATAAGATACATTCTATATATTTAGATGTTTAAATAACAAACAATCTTAATCATTTAGTATTCAGATCTTAAAACACATCTTAATATTTAGATGTGTATTCAGATTTATATGTCTTAATCTTAATACACATCTTGATATTCCGATATGTATTCAGATTCAGATGTCTTAATCTTAAAACAAAATGAGGCTTTATAGTCTTTTAAATCTTCTATCTTCAATATATAATAAAAGGATAGGCAAAGTCACCAAGTCAAGTGACAAACCATAAAATGATAAGTGTAGGTTTTTAGGACAAAGCTCCAAAAAAGTTAGAATTTTATAATTAATTTAAAATAAAAAACAAAAATAAAAAAGACCAAAAAAGAAAAACTATCAATTCAAATTGGGGAATAGTTTCAAGTTGGAGTTTTAAAATTATTTTAAAGTAAAAAAATAAGAAACTGCCAAATCAAATTGGAGAATAGTTTCTTACTAATTATGGTATATAATTTTTCAATAAACTACAAATGAGAAAAATAATCTAATATTACAGTAGAAAAGAATGTACGAATAGAGGGGAATAAAGATAATTTGATGATATTTATATTTTGAATTAGTTAAAAAATAAAAAATAAATAAGTAACACTCAAAAATATATATTTATATATTTAGACCATTGAAGAGTTTTGAACAATATAAGATATGTTTTTAAAAAAATATATTTTCAGAGTAAGAAAATACATATCTATGTTATATTAAAAGAGAAGTAGTATCAAAATATTAATTCAATTGACAAATTAATAAAAAGTCACATTAGTAAATATATAATACTAAGTACTTGCTACTTTAATAAAGAATAAATAAAGAACAAACAATTTATTTGATTACAATCTTATGTGTATCCTTTGATTTTTTTTAATAGATTTTTTTATATTTTTGCACACTATATTAAATAATGAAATAATAAATAAAATTTATTAAGATAAATATAATAAATTAGATCATAATTTTATAAGATTAATATTCTATCAAATTATTTGCGCATTGCGCGAGTTCAACTCTAGTATACATAAGAACCAAGGAATCCAGCGGTAAGAGGAAATATCATCTGAAAATTGATTTAAGTAAGTTTATTTTAAATATATATATATGATTCGTTAGAAAGAAAAAAAATTAAGACTGTCTACTAATAAGATTTAACTCTTTTTTAATACGATTTAATTTTAAAGTGTGAAATTTCAGCTATATCAAATAATTGACCTATGCGAAAACCCATACCATTAGTTTCTTAATGTCAAATCGTAATTATCGGATTAGTTCGTACGGAGTTAATTTGAGCCTTTTCTTTATCTTGATTTCTTAGTTACGCGGTACTTGTAATGTCACGATCTTTTCCTCCGTAGGATGTCGTGACGGCACCTAGTCTCGAAGATTAGGTAAGCCTAACACTTACTAAATTAATAATTATGAAATATAAATCTTTACACATAACTTACAATTCCTAAAATCGGTAGTACAAATCATAAGCTCTACTGAGTTTGCTAGAAAATCCCTAAATATAACTGTTCGGTATAGAATTAAACAGTACAATGAAATTAACATAAGGTGACTCTGAAGCCTGCGAACGTGACAGCAGGTTTATCTTGAGTCTCCACAGCTCGACCAGCCAACTAATAATCAACAACAACTATGGCACCTGGACCTGCACAAAAATATGCAGAAGCGTAGTATGGGTACACCACATCGGCATCCAGTAAGTATCAAGACTAACCTCAGTGGAGTAGTGACGAGGGAAAGTCAAGACACCTATCGGACTAAACAATATAAAGCTAAGCAGGATAAGGAATACAAAACAATACTTGCAATGATACACTAGTAACAACAATATTCAACAGGAAGCAGTCAGGTAATAATGTTGTAAAGTAACTGATCACAGTCTAAGTTCGGGGAAACCAAATAAAGGGAAAACCAGCAACAACTCAATAAGGACAACCCCTTTCAAACCAGATCTGTTCAAGCATTTCCACGAGGTATCGAACCTCATAATCATAGCTCAAGGGTCCCAATTCATGAACCCTAATCACTTGGCATCTTGTGCCTACGTTACAACTCATAACCGCACGTACGACTCACGTGCCAATAGAACAATCCTCACACAGAAGGCAAGAAGACAAGAGTATGTATAAGGGTTAATGTCGTCAGGATTCACCTTTTAAAACCGATATGGGTGATTTAACTATATGTATGCTTGTGCAAGTATTCTACCATAATTCCAGTCAACAAATAAGAGTAGAGTCAAGGAACGACACATAAGAAACGATCACCACAAAATATAAAGTGTAACAAAAGCAGCAATGAAGTTTGAACCAGCAACCAGCACAACAAGATTAGCTACATAGAACTGAGCAAATAGTGCAACACGGAGGAAAACAATTAATAGTAAACTAAGAAAAACAACAATCAAAGACAAGTGCACAGAAAAGGGGAAATGACAACAAGAGTGTCACGACCCAACATCCACTAAAGGTTGTGATGGCGCCTAACACCACCGTTAGGCAAGCAAACGGTGATTGATCAATTTAATTACTCATTTCAGTATTGTGAAATCATAATTTTCATTAATAAAATAGTATGAAATGGAATTTACAGGATAAATGATAATATTTACACAACTACAATAATGAACAACCCGTAGGAACCCCCAATATCCAGTGTCACAAGTGCAAGAGCATTTTCTAAGGAGTACAAAAATAATACAACATCAGTCCCAAATGTAATAAGACAGACTAAAATAAATAATACAATAGAGACTCGGTGGACTACGATGCATATCCTGGTATGCAGCTCACATAAAGTCTCCTCAACAGGTGCACCTACGCGCCAAGGTGATCATCAAATNACCTCACATAAAAATCACCAACACAATAATCTCACGTCATCCCTGATAATAGCCACCCTTATCTCTCCTATAGCCAGCCGTATCATAATCCATATAATAGCCACCCTTATTCCTCTGCCCCGACAATATCAATAGCTACCCTTATCCCTCCGCCCTGAAAGTATCAATAGCCACCCTTATCGCTCTTGTAGCTACCCTTATCACTCCTATAATAGCCTCCTTTATCGCTCCGTTTAATAGCCTCCCTTATCGCTCCGTTTAATAGCCTCCCTTATCACTCCGCGCAAACAATATCCCAACACACATAACAACAATGAAATGTCACCCTTATACCTTCATAATATTGACAATGGAATACTACCCTTATACGATGTACAATAGTAACCCAAATCACACAACAATTTACATAGAAGATTATCACAACAGCACCACATAATCAACTCGTAATTACAAATTGTCCGTACGCCACAACTTTTCCAAAAGTACAACAAAATCAATTAATTTAACTATATGTATGCTTGTGCAAGTATTCTACCATAATTCCAGTCAACAAATAAGAGTAGAGTCAAGGAACGACACATAAGAAACGATCACCACAAAATATAAAGTGTAACAAAAGCAGCAATGAAGTTTGAACCAGCAACCAGCACAACAAGATTAGCTACATAGAACTGAGCAAATAGTGCAACACGGAGGAAAACAATTAATAGTAAACTAAGAAAAACAACAATCAAAGACAAGTGCACAGAAAAGGGGAAATGACAACAAGAGTGTCACGACCCAACATCCACTAAAGGTTGTGATGGCGCCTAACACCACCGTTAGGCAAGCAAACGGTGATTGATCAATTTAATTACTCATTTCAGTATTGTGAAATCATAATTTTCATTAATAAAATAGTATGAAATGGAATTTACAGGATAAATGATAATATTTACACAACTACAATAATGAACAACCCGTAGGAACCCCCAATATCCAGTGTCACAAGTGCAAGAGCATTTTCTAAGGAGTACAAAAATAATACAACATCAGTCCCAAATGTAATAAGACAGACTAAAATAAATAATACAATAGAGACTCGGTGGACTACGATGCATATCCTGGTATGCAGCTCACATAAAGTCTCCTCAACAGGTGCACCTACGCGCCAAGGTGATCATCAAATGAACCTGTCAGATCCTGCACATTTAGTGCAGAAGTGTAGTATGAGTACGTAAATCAACGTGTACCCAGTAAGTATCTAGCCTAACCGCGGAGAAGTAGTGACGAGGGGTCGACATCGACACTTACTAGAGGTCAACAATATAATAAAACATGAGTAGAATGAATCATACAACAATAATAGAGTAAATCTGTAAGTTACATAATCTTCCAATTACTTCTTTTAAAGAATGAATTTCTAAATCTTATATGCTACCTTAACAGCTTAGAAAATGTCAAATGTCATTATCAAATAAATAAGAAATAGCATATAAAATATCGGGCATTAGTGGAAAGATTAGCTTGTGAATATTCCATCAACTAGCGATATAATGCACAATTCTGTCGAGGTCGTTCGGCCCAATCCGAAATATTGTGTACACTGCTGAGGGTCGTGCGACAAGAACCATAGATGCAGCTATATACTACCGAGGCGTTTGGCCGCTCCACAAGAAAAGAAAGAAAGTTACCTAATTACGAGACACGTGTTTATAATACAGCAGATGAGCATAAAATGAATATAATCTTTACCATTTCTCAAATAACTCACTCACAACTTAAAGTGTTAAGGCTTGGCCTAGTGTACATATATTTATTTATAAATCAAATTTAGTTATAACCTTAATTAATTAAGCCAGCAGAACGAGTTCAAATAATTCAATTATACATGATAAAGTCCTAATTCTACCCGGATATAAACATGCTTTAGCTACGTACGGACTCTCATCATCTCGTGCGTACGTAGCACCCACAACTAGTTACACATAACAATACATATCACCTAGAGGGTAGTTTCCCCTTACAAGGTTAGACTGGAGACTTATCTCGCTCCAATGTTCCATAACCAGCTCTCTAACACCTCAAATCAAAGCCCCTCGATCCAAAACTATTCAAACAATGTGCAAACCAATCAAAATATACTCTAATACCCATAATTAATCAATTTAAACAAATTCTCAACTCCGTTCGAAGAGTCGATAAAGTCAACCCTCGGGCCCACGTGCCCGAATTTCGAAATTTTTTGAAGATAAACCTTACCCATAACACCACGAACTCAAATATGTAGTTTATTCCAAATTTGATGTCTAATTTCGTGGTCAAAATCTAAAAATACCAAATCTAGCTTTTCTACCAAAAATTCCAAATTCCTACTAATTTTCATGTTTAAATCCTTATACAAACCATGTATTTAACTTGTAATAGGTGGAAATCACTTACCTTGTGTTGCTTGATGAAAATCTTCCCTTGAAGCTCTCCAAAATCGCCCCAACCAAGTGAAAATGAGAGAAAATGGGTCAAATCCTGCTTTTAAAAGAACTCTATGCCAAGACGACCTCTCGCGTCTGCGGAACAATAGCCGCTTCTGCGGAAACTTCCTCGCATATGCAGATTTCCCCAAGGCCAGCACATTTTCACTTCTGCGGCCAAACAATTGCAGGTGCGCATCCACTTCTGCGAAAAAACTCCGCATCTGCGGACTCCCCAGCTCGAGCACCACTCCGCTCCTGCGTGCCCATATCTGTATTTGCGGCTCCGCAGGTGCGCTACAGCACCCACACTTGCGATCGACCAGCCCAGGCCACTTCCGATTCTGCGTTCCCTGCCCGCTGCGAGCTGCATGTGCGGCATATTCCTCGCACCTGCGAAACCCATCCAGCTCGCTCCTTATCGCTTCTGCAACTTCTGGGCTGCTTCTTCGATCTCGCACCTATGGCCATAATCTCGCAGGTGCAATCACACAAGAAGCCTTAAGCTTCAACAGTTCTTCAAAGTCCAAACTCAATCCATTTTCAATCCGGTTCGCACCCGAGGATCCCGAGACCCCGTCCAAACATACCAATACATTCCAAAATACAATATGAACTTAGTCGAAGCCTTAAGCCACGTCAAACAACATCAAAAACATGAATCACGCCTCGAATCAAATTTAAAAATTTTCAAATTTCCAAATTTTATATCTTGTGCTGCAACGTATCAAATCAATCCGAAATGATTTCAAATTTCGCACACGAGTCATAAATGACATAAAGAAGCTATTCCAAGGCTCGGAATCCCAAATGAACATCGATAATATCAAAATCCACTTCAAACCAAACTTATGAAATTCTTAAACCTTTAAAATACTAACCTTCCATAATAAGTATCGAAATGCTCCCGGGTGATCTGAACTCAAATCCCGATTCCGAGGTCGTCTACTCAAAAGTCAAACCTCAACTAATTCTCCCAACTTAATGCTTCCAAAATTAAATTTTCTTTCCGAATCAACTCCGAACTTCCCAAAGTTCAATTCCGACCACACGTACAAGTCATAGTACCTGAAATGGAGCTACTCAATGCCTCAAACCGCCAAACGATGCACTAGAGCTCAAAACGACCGTCGAGTCATTACAAAGAGCCCTCCCGAGGTACTGCCTCGTAGTCTCACCGCGGGAGCCTTTATATTTAGTTTTGAAACTTATTTTTTCCGAAATAGCATATCGCGTTTTAGCCCACCTTATCACACTGCATGGCTTCTTGTAGTTCCCCTACTAGCCCCGCGTTTCAAGCCCACCTTATCTTACCGCATGCGTTTCAACACCCAGATCTTATACCACCACATGCGCATCAATAATAACAACAGCACGGCAAAAACCTAGTGCAAACACAATAGTAACCGCATGACAGAAACAACGTGCAACACAATAACAACCGCACGGCAGAAACCTCCTGCAAACACATAATATTTTTCTCAACAAAATGCGTATGCCAAAAACATAACAACTCAAATAAATGACTTTCACAATATGTGCCCACATGCCACAATATTTTCTCAAAACAGTAATAATATCACAATCACGTATAGCCCTCGGCTCAACAACACTGAATACAACAGCAACAACAACAATAGCACGACAATACGGTAAGTAAATCAACACAAAAACTTCAGAACACAAAGAAACGGAAGAACAAACTCACAGAGAAAGGCAAAACAGGGAAATAATAGTCTCAACAAGAGTAGTTCAACAAGGGAGAGGTAATGTGTAACAATGATTCCACAAAAGTGCAATTTGACAACAAGAGAGATAGCATGAATAAATGACCCCAAATAAGAATACGTCAACAATGAAATGAATATCAAACTTCCATTAAGGCTAAGCAATTGCGGAAGAGATAATAATGATTTCAATTAAGGTTAAGCAATTACGAAAGAGAAAATAATGATTTTAATTAAGGTTAAGAAATTAGGAAAGATAGCATGAAAATAAAAGAGGCAACAACTTCAGTTAAGGCACATAAGAGTTTGATTGACAATAAGGGTAGAACGTGAAGCAATTAATTTCAATTAAGACACGTAAGGGTAAATTTAGTAAATGGGGGATTTAACATGACAAACAACTTCATAACTAATGAACATAAGAACCTAAGAACCCTAAACGGTCAAATTTTCACAAATAAACCTGAGCACGTACTTGTCACCTCGCCTACACAGCCTTCACATGACACAATTAGCACACATGGCTCAAATCCTAATGGGTAGTTCCCCCACACAAAGTTAGGCAAGATACTTGCCTCAAACCACGCTCAATCAATCAATTAGAAGGCCTTTCCCTCGATTATCCAACTCCGAAGGCTCGAATTTCATACTATAAATATAACTATAGGAAACTAATTTAAAGAATGAAATAATGATCTTAGCTAAGAATTGAAAAATCGCTCCAAAAAGTCGACACGGGCACGCGTCTCGGAAATCGACCAAAAATTACAAAAAACTGAACACCCATTCGATATCGAGTCCAACCATACAAAAATTACACAAATCCGATACTAAAATCTCGCTCAAATCCTCGAAATTCGGCCTAAGAACTTTCCTCCATTTTCGCCTAATTTTTCAAACCAAATCACTGATTAAATGATGAAATCAAAGACATAAACATGGAATTTAACCAAAACTAAGTAAGAATCACTTACCCCAATCACTCCCTTGAAAATATCTCTAAGAATCGCCTCCAACGTAGCTCCCAAATCAATTTGTGAAATAAACTCAAACCCTCGTTTTTGAAATATCTAAGTCTGCCCAGCTGTCCTTAATCGCGATCACGGGAATTGCTTCGCGATCGCGAAGCACAAATTATACTGCCCACAATTTAATCCTACGCGAACCCGGCCCTTCCCACGCGTTCGCGATGCTCAGACTCGTCCAGCTTACGCGATCGCATGCCCCAACTGGAAATCGCATAGAACATACTCCACCAGTTGCCCCAGTAAGCCTACACGATCGCGTACAAGGAAACCAGATATAGACACTAGAAAAACTTCAGCATATCCCCAAGTCCAAAAATTGATTTGTTAACCATCCGAAACTCACGCGAGGCCCCCGGGACCTCAACCAAATATACCAACAAGTCCTAAAACATGATATGAACTAAGTCGAGCCTTAAAATCACATCAAATAATGCTAAAACCACGAATCGCGTATCCATTCAAGTCTAATGAACTTATAAACTTTTAACTTCTACATTCGATGTCGAATCCTACCAAATCAAGTCCGATTGACCACAAATTTTGCATGCAAGTCACAAATGACATTACGGACCTACTCCAACTTTCGGAATTGGAATCCGACCTGATATCAAAAAGTCCACTCCTGGTCAAACTTTCCAAAAAAATTTCAACTTTCCAACTTTCACCAATTAACGCCGAAATGACCTACGGACCTCTGAATCAACATGTGGACACGCTCCAATGACTCAAATAACCATACGGAGCTATTGGAATCATCAAATGCCATTTCAGAGTCGTCTACATAAAAGTCAAAAGTCCGATCAACTCTTACTGTTTAAGCTTCTAAAACAAGAATCTTTCTTCCAAATTGACTCCGGATCATCCAAAAACTGAACTCGACTGCACATGCAGGTCATAGCACATAATAGGAAGCTGCTCGAGACCTTAAGCAGTCGAACGGGGAGCTAATTCCCAAAATGACCGTTCGGACCATTACAAGTAATTAATGAGGTGTGGAGTACCTTAATCATAGATACGCAGTTGTCACCACCCAAAACTCACTATAGGTCATGATGGCGCCCAACGTCGCCATTAGGCAAGCCAACGGTGAACTACAAAAGTAATTATTCATTTTATTATTTTTAAAATCATAAATCTTATTAGATAGGGAAATCAATGTATTAAAAATCGTAGATGCGTACAATTTAAATTAAATATAAAGTAAAAGTGTGTCAATGGTAAGCAAAACCATAAACAAATTCTTGAAATCCCAAAATCTGGTGTCGCAAGTGCATGAGCATCTATTAGGAAGTACAATAACAATACAACATCTATCTAGAATACAAGATAGACAAGATAAAGTAAATAATTATGATGGAAACTCTGTGTACTGCGAATCGTAGCATATGAATGCAACTTACCATAAAGTCCCCTCATCAACTGCGCCTACGCTCTCAATGACCACCAAATGAACTTGTCAGATCCTGCACATTTAGTGCAGAAGCGCAGTATGAGTATGTAAATCAACGTGTACCCAGTAAGTATCTAACCTAACCCCGAAGAGGTAGTGACGAGGGGTCGACATTGACACTTACTAGTGGTCCAATAAATCAAATACAATAAAGTAGACAAGTATGAAATATGGTAAATAAACAATGAGAACATATATAGGCAAATAGTACGGTCTACAACTGAACAGTGAACATAAAGTCCTCAATTATTGGATACCTCCTCAAATGAAATAGTAATGGTCAATACCAAACCAACGGTCACATCTCAAGTCAGGGAACTCATGAGTACGCAGACTCCTTATCAGGTATTTCACACGATTCTGCCGAGGGGAGCGGCCCGATCCCATAAGAGTGTTCCATAAAACTAGAGGCAAACAACCTAATTTCATAAGAATGTTTCATAGAATGTCGAGACAAATGGCCCGATCCCATAAAAGTATGATACATAATCCTGTCGAGCCGAACGACCCGATCCCAAAAGAATATGTTACTCTACCGAGGCGAACGGCCCGCCCATAAAAGTGTGTTACATGATACCGCCGAGGCGAACGACCTGATCCCATAAGAGTGTATTACATGATACCGCTGAGGCGAACAACCCGATCCTATAAGAGTATATCACATGATACCGCCAAGGCAAACGGCCCGATCCCATAAGAGTATTGTTGAGGCGTTAAGCCGGATCCCATTAGAATATGAAACTTTGATGGGTCACTGACCCCACTCACGAAAAATGTGTGAGTTATAAAATCAAAGAAAAACTATAGGACGAATATGCACAATGCGGAAGAAATCCATAAAGGAAAGTACAATTTCCAGGGTTAATCAAGTATCTAAAATAGCAATTGTGATACTCTACGTGAGTCGAGTCTCGGGCTAAATGGAAATTAAAACATTTAAATAGGCAAGAAAAACTCAAATAATACAATTAAAGCATGGCCTAAGTCTAAGTCAACCGTACATAATCAGGGATTCTAGCATATGCACTGACACTCGTCACCTCATACGTGTGTATCTCCCACAACATGCGCACATAATAAACATAGCACCTGCGGGATAAATTCTCCCGAAAAAGGTTAGGCAGGAGACTTACCTCGTTTTGAAATTCGATAACCGGGTCCAATTCCTCTCTAACTCCTCAATCCGATGCCAAACGATCCAAAACTAATAAAACAATGCGCAAATCAATTAAAATATACTCCAATACTCGTAATTTAATAATTTGTAACAATTTTCAACTCCGCTCGAAAAGTCAACAAGGTCAACGCCCGGGCCTATGTGCCCGGATTTCAAATATCATCAAAATAAGTATTACCCTTAACTTATATATTATATATCCAGAAAGTCATCCAATTTCATCCATGAATTGACCCTCAAATCAAGGATTTACCATTTCTTAACTTTGGGGCTCAAAACCCCCAACTTTTACAATCCAAGACGGATAAAAATAATTATCAACGAATCTACTCAAGGAAAAACATAAAAATAGAGGTCATATATTTACCCCTTGTTGAGACGAGAACAACGCCGCAAAAATCACCTCAAACAGAGCTCTAGAACTCAAGAAATGCTCAAAATACTAAAATTCTCGCTTTAAAACACCGTCCAGATGATTTTGTCTATCGCCTTCGCGGTAGACCTTCGTGTTCGCGAAGAGCAATTTTTTGTGTTGACTGGTCAACCCAGAAATCCTTGTTTTGTTTGCAGAACCTCTATCGCATTCACGAAGAACAAAAGTTTGCACCAGAAACTAGCAATCTTTCCCGACATGAAAATGGGCATCACTCTCTCATACGACCTCGGAATTCGACGATTCTTATTGCTATGGTTCCTTAACAATACGGATCTAATGGTTCAATCTAATCACAAATCAAAGGTCGTTGTTTCAATATAGTACCCTTTATGCTCAAAGAAACGATGCTGAAAAATCAAATAAAAGCGTGACACAATCCAAACACATCTGAAACACACCCGAGGCCCCTGGGACCTCGCCCAATCACACAAGCCGGTCCCCAAACATAACATGAACCTAATCAAGGCCTCAAATCACACCAAACAACATCAAAACCATGAATCGCACATCAATCTAAGCCTAATGAACTGATGACTTTTAAACTTCTAAAATTCATGTCGAACCATACCAAATCACCCTGGAATGACCTCAAATTTTACATGCAAGTCCTAAATGACATGACAACCATATACTATAACGAACCGGTCGGTCGTTTTGAGTATTTTAACCCCGATCCCCTAATTATTTATTCCTCTATGTTGTACTATGGATATGTGATTTGTCAGGGGTTTTGCTTTTGGTTTTGAGCGAGTTTCGAAATGGAATGGGACATATAGCCCCTAATTGGAGCTTTAAGTTGAAAGAGTTTACCGTAGTTTTACTTTTGCATAGACGACTCAGGAATGGAGTTTTGATGATTTCAATAGCTCCGTATGGTAATTTTAGACTTAAAAGCATGTCCGGATGTTGATTTGGAGGTCCGTAGGTCGTTTCGGCGTGAATTGGCAAAAGTTAGAAAGTTGAAGGTTTGAGAGATTAGGTAGTTTGACCGGGAGGTAGATTTATTTATATCGGGGTCGAATTCCAATTTCGGGAGTTGGAATAGGTTAGTCCTATGAATTATGACTTTTGTGCAAAATTTGAAGTCAATCGGAGTTGTTTTGTTATGAATCGACATTAGTTTTGAAATTCGGAAGTTCATAGTCTCATAGGCTTGAATTGGGTTGCGATTCGTAGAATTGATGTTGTTTTATGTGTTTTGACCTTGAGTAGGTCTGTTTTGTATTTTGGAACTTGTTAATATATTCGGACGGGGTTTTGTGGGCCCCGGGTATGATTCGGAATTGAATGCGGAACATTTTGGACCTTAAGCATTGCTGAACCACTCCTGCTTCTAGTGTGATCGCACATGCGAGGGGTATGACCGCAGGTGCGGCCTTAGGAGTGCAGGTGCGGAAGTGAGTCGGGGACGCTAGGATCGCAGAAGCGGAAAACCCTTCCCAAAAGCAAAGTGGCTTCTACGATGGAAGGAAGCGCAAGAGCGGGCCTTGGTCGCAGGTCTTTTCCTCAGCAGGTGCGCGTGCGCAAATGCGGTTGGTTTCTCGCAGGTGCGCATGCGCAAATGTAGTTGGTTTCTCGCAAAAGCGACAGATGCTGGGCTAAATGAGAATCGCACCTACTACGGTAATTCCACATGTGCGGATCCGCAGATGCAACTGTAGGCTCGCAAATGCGACTTCACTGGGCAGAAAATAAGGAATTTTTGAGGGTTTGGTCTCATTTTTATTTTTGGACCTAGAGAGCTTGGTTTATGGCAATTTTTTGAGAGTGTTTGAAGGAAAACTTTGGGGTAAGAAGTCCTAACTCGGTTTTGGTTAAATTACATGAATTTAGTATTATTTTCATCATCTAATTAATTATTTGAGTTGAAAATTTAGGGAAACATTTGTGAAACTTCTTAGGCTAAAATTTGGGGATTTGAAAGGAGATTTGAGGTTGAGTTTGAGAAATTCTTGTATGGTTGCACTAATTATTGAATGGGTGTTCGTATTTTGCAATTTTAGTCAGGTTCCGAGATGCAGTATCGGGTTGACTTTTTGAGTTGCCTTATTATTTTTTTGCAAAGGTCGTAATTTTATTGTTCGAAATAGTTTCCTATAGTTTATATTTATAGTATGAAGTTGTTTTGACTAAATTCAAACCGTTCGGAGTTGGATAATAGAGGAAAAGTCCTACTAGTATTTTGATTTAGCGTAATAAGTATCTTGCCTAACTTTGTGGGGGGGGGGGGATTACCGCTTAGGATTGGTGTTGTTTGTGATGTATGAAAGCCGTGTACGCAAGATGACGAGTTTGTGCACGGGCTAAATGTGAAAATTTATCCGTTTTAGCTATGTAGATTCCTTTCATGCCTTAATTGAGTTACCTTAACATGTTATAGTCATCATTTTTAGTCTATTTTCACATGTTCTACTTGCCTTATCTCTTACTTGTTAATTGCCCTACATGTTTAGTTGAAGTTGTCGTTGTTTCCTTTAATCCTTATTCATTATTTAACCGTGAACTCTTTACTTGAAGTTGTTATTCTTGGAATATCTTGTTGATGAGACCGTTATTGTGCTATAAAGGTCGTGATTCACATTGAGGCAAAGTATTAAGTTGTAAAACATTATTCTGCTGAGTTATTAACTTTCGGTTGTTATTGTTGAGATTCTTGCATACATTGTGGTTGAGCCATGGACTATTTATTATGAAAATACTGTTATTGTTGATTTCTTTGGCAAGTTGTGATATTGGGAACTTGAAGCCATGCGGTGCGACAAGGTGGGATAAACCGCGGGATTATATTTCGGGAAAATGATTTTCAAAACTAACTGCAAGGCTCCCGCAGTGATATAAAGAAAGATTGTGAATTATTCTTGTGATTCGAGATTACGAGGCAGTACCTCGGTAGTGACTCTTGTTGGTATTTCTCTATAGCTGCACTTGTCTTTGGTTGTTTTGTTTTCTTAGCATATCATTCCTTGTTTTCTCCGGGTTTCATTATTTGCTTTAGTTCCATGTAGATAACCTTGTTATGTTATTCGTTGTTTCAATTTCAATGTTATCATTACCACACTGCCATATAATTGTACAGTTTTTTTCTTATTTGTTCCAGTAGTGCTTTGACCTGACCTCGTCACTACTCTACCGAGGTTAGGCTGGCACTTACTAGGTACCGTTGTGCTGTACTCATGCTATACTTTTGCACATCTTTTTATGCAGATCCAGGTACAACCTATCAGCCCAGATATTAGCGAGAGCTCAGCTGCGAAGACTTCAAGGTATATATGCTGGCGTCTGCAGGCCTCGGAGTCCCCCTCTACCTAGGTTGCTTTATTTCATTATCCTTTTATAGACATTGATGTATAGGATTATTTAATACTACTAATTAGAGCTTGTGACTTGTATTCACCGGATCTTGGGAGTTGCATATGCTGAGTTGCAGAGTTTATTTTATATAGTTGCTGAGTTTTGAAACTTTAATTATTATTTGAGTTATTTCTGCATGAATGTTAGGCTTATCTAGTCTTAGAAACTAGGTGCCATCACGACATCCTACCAAGGGTAATTGGGGTCGTGACATATTCAAACTCCTGGAACCATAATCCGGATCCGATATCAACAAAGTCAACTATCAGTTAAACCTATCAACCTTCTAAACCTTCAATCTTCTAACTTTTTCCAGAAAGCATCAAATCAGCCTACGGACTTCCAAATCCAAATTCAGACATACGCTTAAGTCCAGAATTATCATCTGGACCTAACGGAACCGTCAAAGTTTCGATCCGATCTGAAGTCGTTTACCCAAAAGTCAAACCATGGTCAACTCTTCCAACTTAAAGCTTCTGAATTGAGAATTATTCTTCCAAACCAACTCTGATCTTCCCGAAAATCTAATACGACTACATGTACAAGTCATAATACATGAAGTAAAGTTACTCAAGGTCTCGAACCGTCGAACGATACGCTAGAGCTCAAACGACCAATCAGATCGTTACAGCAGCACTAATAATTAATGGGTTGATCGAAAATCATATAGTAAATGCTTTTACTTTTATTTGATTTGCCTTTTTTTCTCGAGAGAAAAAGATCACACTAAAACAAGGAAACAGAAAGAAGAAGCACTAGCGTCAATTGTGCGAGGAAACCTTTCGATGAAATCGCATAACGCAGGAGAAATTCGTAAGGGGGTACAATTATTTCGCGGTTAATCATGAAGCTCGTCGAATGTTTACCATATTGAGTCTATCACTCTACACAAGTCTTATCTCAATTCGCAACGTAAAATAAAGGAATTAAATAGGCAGGAGACAACTCAAGTAGTACAACTATAGCATGGTATGAACCTAAGTCTACCTGGATATAACATGAATCTAGCTACGCACGGACTATCATCACCTTGTGGGTACGTAGCCCCCGCAATAAGTAACACATAACAATTACATCACCTAGGGGTAGTTTCCCCCTCACAGGGTTAGACAGGAGACTTACCTCGCTCTGAAGTTCCAAAACCGACTCCAAAGCCTCTCTAATACCTCAAATCAAAGCCCGTCAATCCAAAACTATTCAAACAACGTGCAAACCAGTCAAAATACATTATAATATCCATAATTAATCATTTTAAACAATTTTCCAACTCCGCTCGACAAGTCTATAAAAATCAACCATCGGGCCCACGTGCCCGGATGCCGAAAATTTTTAAAGATAAACTTTACCCATAGCCTCACGAACTCGAATATATAATTTATTCTCAATTCCACGTTCAACTTCGTGGTAAAAATCCAAAATATCAATTTCTAGGTTTCCTTTCAAAATCCCACAATTTTTCATAAATTTCATGTATAAATCCGTACACAACTCATGTATTTAACTCACAATAGGTGGGAACAGCTTACCTCACAATGGATGACAAAAATCTCCTCTTCAAGAACTCCAATGGTCGAAAAATGGGAGAAATGAGCAAAATCCCCCATTTAAAACAATCTGCCCAGGTGTTTTCCTTCTTCGCGAACGCGGAACTTGCATCGCATTAACGAAGCACAAAAAGTCACTGCCCAAAAATCTTCTTACACGAACGTGAGGTCCATCTCGCGAACGCGAAGTACACCGGGCCAAACCTTCGCGAACGCGGTCCTTCTTACGCGAACGCGAAGAACAACATCACTTGCCTCACCATTAACCCCTCGCGAACGCGGGACCTCCTTCGTAAACGCAAAGGGTAAGTTCCAGCAACCCTCAACTTCCTCTACGTGAACGTGGGAACATCTTCGCGAACGCATAGAAGGAAACCAGACACCAGCAAACCTGAAGCTTCAGCCATAATCCAAGTCCAATTTCCAATCCGTTAACAATCTGAAATCCACCTGAGGCCCTCGGGACCTCAACCAATACTACCAACACGTCCCAAAATACAATACGAATTTAGTCAAAGCCTCAAGCCACGTCAAACAACATCAAGATCATGAATCGCGCCTCGAATCAAACTTATAACTTTCCAAATTCTATATCTTGTGCCGAAACATATCAAATCAATCCGGAACTACTTCAAATTTTGCACACAAGTCCTAAATGACATTACGGACCCCTATTCCAACTTCCAAAATCGATACCCGACCCCGATATCAAAAAGTCCACTCCAGATTAAACTTCCCAAAATCTTCCAACCTCCCAACTTTGCCAATTAATGCTGAAATGACCTATGGAGTTCCAAATCAACATTGAGTCCACATAAGCAAGTACAATCCAAGGTGTAATCCATGTGCCTTCAACTACATTTTTCATCAACATTGAGTCTGTTTGCACCAAAATCTGTATGTAGCCATGATAAATACAATACTTCAAAGCTTCAAGAATAGCAAGTGTTTCAGCCTCAGTATTAGTAACCTCTTGAATCTCCTTCCCCATTGCAAATCTAACATCTCCTTTTTCATCCCTCAAAACAAAAAATCGAGCTTCTATTTGGGTTTCCCCTTGATGCCCCATCAGTATTTTGACTTCTATCCATCCTTGAGTAGGTAATTCCCATAACACCTTAGTCATCTTCAATCTTGGAGTATAATTCTCTAATAGATGCAACAAATTTGGCCATTTATGTGGGATATTTTGGAAGCTTGGCTTCCTTACTTTAACTAGGGCTTGAAGTGTAAATGATACCTGATATATCACCCTACTAACTAAGATAACTTCCCCATGTTCAAAAGTGTAACGACCCGACTAGTCGTTTTGAGCATTTGCATTCCGTTCAGCTATTTGAAGTCTCGAGTAGCTTCGTATGATGTGCTATGACTTGTGTGTATCGTCGGTTTTGGTTTTCAGGTGTTTCGGATTTGTTTGGAAGAATGAATTTCATGTTTGAAACTTTAAGATGGGAGAGTTGACCAAGTTTAACTTTTTAGTATTTGACCTCGGATCGGAGTTTTGATGATTCCGTTTGGTCCGGATGATGATTTTGGACTTGGGCATATTCTCGGATTTATATTTGGATATTTCTAGAAGGTCATTCAGGGTTGATTTGATATGCTTCGGCATGAGTTTTGGAAGTCAGAAGTTCAAAGGTTCATTTAAGTTGATTTGAGGTGTGACTCAGGGTTTTAGTGTTGATATGCGTGATTTGAGGCCTCGAGGAAGTTCGTGTTATATTTTGGGGCTTGTTGGTATATTTGGATAGGGTCCCGAGGGCCTCGGATGAGTGTCGGACGAGGTTCGGATCATTTTTTGTCTCATGTTACATTGCTGAAGAGGAGTTATTTCTGGTGTTACGCACCTTCGATTGGTTTTGCGCAGGTGCGGTGGTTGCAAAAGCGAGGTCATTGGTGCACCTGCGAAGAAGGCTAGGTCGGGGGACCATCACAGATGCAGAGTAAGAAGCGCACCTGCGTGCGCGCAGAAGCGAGATCGTTGGCGCAGGAGCTGGGTTTTGTGCAGATGCGCGTTTATTTGTCGCACCTGCAATGTCGCAAGAGCGGATGTTTTTTCGCAGGTGTTAGGGGCCATTTCTCCAGCTGATTCCACATAAGCGAATGTCACGTCGCATAAGCGACACTGCAAAAGCGGCTCATTTATCGCAGATGCGATATGTCTGGGCAGAAGCTATTAAATCAAGGGTTGTCCATTTTTATCATATATTGAGCTATAGACCTCGAATTTGGGCGATTTTGGAGGCAATTTTCATCACATAGATTGGGTTTCGAGCTGCTCAGAGGTCGATACGTGCGGGATGACACTTCTAGAGTATTGTTTGGCTTGCTCGGTATTGAAATTGGCTTGTTCGAGGAAAGTAACACTTCTAAACTTGGTGCTGAGGGTATGAATCCTTGAATATATATGTTATGTGTTGGTGTTGAGGTGACGCACATGATAGGTAATGGGCGTGTGGTCGTGCGCTATGTGAATTATGACTCGGTTGATTCTGTGGTACTGTGTAATCACATAATCTTGTTTCTATCCATGAAATTTTCACATGCTAGAGTAATTGAGCTGTGATCCATGTTAGAAGCATGTTTAGGCTATATGCTTATTCTGTCGGGACCCACTGAGGTCATTTCTGCTATTGAGTTATTTGCTTAAATTGAAGTTACATATTTAATCATATTCATTCATTTGCATATCATATCTCAATCTCTGTTATCATTTGTTGTCACATCATGTTATCATTGTTCGGGCTGATTGGCATGAGATTTGTGAGCCCGATAGACCGATGAGATTGATGACTGAGTTGGGACTTGAGGGCTAGATTGTGAGTGATATTGATGGGATCGGATCGCACGACGCAGCAGGTTATTTGATTCACGAAGGAATTGGGTTGTATGCTGCAGCAGGCCATTGGGATTTTGTATAAAAGCTCAGTTATTTCATCATTTATTTTCCCAGTTAAATCTCATTCGAATAGGACTGTTGCTATTTGGCTTAGCTAACGGGTTGGGTTAGGTGCCATCATGACTAGTTGGGCTTTGGGTCGTGACAAATAGCTATTTCTTCTCTTCCAAATCTCCCATAAAATAATGGAAGGCAGTGCATGAATAATTGGCCCAAGTCGCGGAATAACCTGGGCAATCCAGCACTTTGTTACTGCATGTTGCAAAGATAAGCCTTCAATTGATATTCCTGCATTGGAGAGAAAGTAATACCATACCAAATGAGTTGCATAGGTGTCACGACCCAAAATCCCACCACAGGTGTCGTGATGGCAGCAAGAATCAATCAAGGATATAAACAACAACGCCACAAGAACACCATAAATATTGCTCAAACGAATAATGAACACAAGTACAACCAAGTAATCAAGTCCTTCAAATATAAATCTTTCAACTATAAGTTTTTCAAATAAAAATCTTTCGAATATAATCCTTTCAAATAAATATATTTCGAATATACTCCCTTCAAACAAATATCTTTCAAATATAATTCTTTCAAATAAATATCCTTCAATATAATTCTTTCAAATAATATTTTTGAATATAATTGTTTCAAATAAAAGTCACCATGCGACACCTCATTTCATAATCATAAAAGTACGGGTCTCAGCCCACTTTCATATTTTCGTAATACGGGTCTCAGTCCACTTTCATATTTTCACGGCACCCCATGCCCATATTTTTATCACAACTGCACGGGCAACTCAGTTGTCAAAATATCAATATATAAGATCCGCACGGATAACTCGTGTGTCAATAATAAAATCATCATTTACTCGCGGCAACTCGTGCCCACATCTCATTTCAAAACTGCACGAACAATTCACGTGCCAATATCGTAATCATTATATATCCACGGCACTTCGTGCCCATATTTCATATCACAACCGCACGGATAACTCACGTGCCAATAACATAATCTACCTGGCAATAGTCACATGCTCACAATTTCAACATGTATTAGACTGTTATCAAATTTACTAAATTAACCAAACAAGTGCACAAGATATAAAATAAATCACAAGGAAATCACAACCTCACATAAAAATCACCAACACAATAATCTCACGTCATCCCTGATAATAGCCACCCTTATCTCTCCTATAGCCAGCCGTATCATAATCCATATAATAGCCACCCTTATTCCTCTGCCCCGACAATATCAATAGCTACCCTTATCCCTCCGCCCTGAAAGTATCAATAGCCACCCTTATCGCTCTTGTAGCTACCCTTATCACTCCTATAATAGCCTCCTTTATCGCTCCGTTTAATAGCCTCCCTTATCGCTCCGTTTAATAGCCTCCCTTATCACTCCGCGCAAACAATATCCCAACACACATAACAACAATGAAATGTCACCCTTATACCTTCATAATATTGACAATGGAATACTACCCTTATACGATGTACAATAGTAACCCAAATCACACAACAATTTACATAGAAGATTATCACAACAGCACCACATAATCAACTCGTAATTACAAATTGTCCGTACGCCACAACTTTTCCAAAAGTACAACAAAATCAATTAATTTCACAGCAAATAGCCCAAGGCTCTACACAATGTATATAAAACCTCAAAATCAATAACAAGGATGGAAATATAGCTTAGCACAGGACAACGCCTTCTTTAATCTAAATTTCAGATAAATATACAAATGCCTTCAAACTTATTTAATTAATTATTTTCAGAAAATGTCAGCTCAACAAACACACGGGATTCACATAAAAATTAAAGTGGCAATCACACCAAATTATCATATAAAAATAAACTCGACAAACAAGGATTTGAGGTATGGAAAATAAAGGAATTAATGAATGCCAACAATTATCCAATTTAATACATAAAAATGCCTAAGACTTTAAACCAATAAAATTTGCACGCCCGAGATCGTACTTGTCACATTGCGTACACGGCTTTCAATCACAATTTTTCTACATAAGACTCAATGTCTAAGGGGTAATTCCCCCACTCAAGGTTAGGCAAGATACTTACCTTTACGGAGTTAGGCTGATATTCCAAAATAGCCTACTTGTGTGACATGATCTCCGGACGGCTCAAATCTAGCCAAATAAATTATATAACTTCATTAAATTCATCGGAAACAAATCTGGATAATATAACATCGACTTAAAATTTCATATTTAAAAGTCAACCTAAAATTCAACCGGGTCCCGCCTCTCGGAACCCAACAGAATTTTTACAAAATCCGAACACACATTCCGGTACGAGTTCAACCATACCAAAATTACTAAATTCCGATAACAATCGGCCCTCAAATTCTCAATCTTAACCTTAAGGGTTTTCACAAATTTTTAAACTTAAAACACCAATTAAATGTTAAAAACAACAATGGATTCGGGTAATTTGACCAAAATTGAATTAGGAATTCTTACCCTAATGTTTCTCTTGAAAATCTCCCGAAAATCGCTTCTCCCGAGCCATAAAATGGTCAAGAATGAATAAGAAGGCCTAACTCCCGAATATAAGCTTCTTTCCAGGCAAGTCGCATCTGTGAAATGCCAAATGCGACTTGCCTCATTTTATGTCCGGCCGGTCATCCGGTTATTTTTTTTTTAAAATTATTGCCTCCTTTATTTAACTTTATAAATAAATGAAAAGTATGTTTCAAAGTTAAAACTTAGAATTAAATAAGTTACAATAATATTCTTACAAACTTTGAATTAGTTTCAAATTTTATAATTAGATTCAAACCTTGAAATATATACAAAGTTAGAAAAATCATAAATTTTGTAGTAGAAGGAAATTATAAGTTTTTGAAAATATAACAACTAAATATTACTAACTTTGAATATATATTTGAAATGAAAAGTATGTTTCAAAGTTAAAACTTAGAATTAAAGAAGTTACAATAATATTCTTACAAACTTTGAATTAGTTTCAAATTTTATAATTAGATTCAAACCTTGAAATATATACAAAGTTAGTAAAATCATAAATTTTGTAGT
>MCJB01051215.1:21612-51230 GCA_002018475.1 Nicotiana obtusifolia | reverse complement strand
AAAAGGTAACGACCAATCCGGTGTGACAATGATAGGAGCTGTGGTGAGCTTCGTTTTCAGTTCTTCAAAAGCAGTGAGGCATTTTTCATCAAAGACGAACTTGGTATCTTTCTCTAAGAGTTTACACATTGGGTGTGCAATCTTTGAGAAATCTTTTATGAACCGTTTGTAGAATCCAGCATGCCCCAAAAAGCTACGGACACCTTTCACTGATGTGGGAGGAGGGAGCTTGGAGATGATCTCAATTTTTGCCTTATCCACCTCAATACTATGCTTGGAGATTTTGTGCCCCAAAACAATACCTTCATCCATCATAAAGTGGCATTTTTCTCAATTTAATACAAGGTTTGTTTCTTCGCATCGTTTCAACACTTTCTTGAGATTCTTCAAGCATTGCTCAAACGTTTCCCCGACTACCGAGAAATCTTCCATAAAGACTTCGAGGAAATCTTCCACCATATCAGAAAAAATCGACATCATGCACCGCTGGAATGTAGCTGGAGCATTGCATAAGCTGAAAGGCATCCGACTGAAGGCAAATGTCCCATACAGGCAGGTGAACATTGTCTTCTCCTGATCTTCCAAAGCAATATTGATCTGATTGTACCCGGAGTATCCGTCGAGGAAGCAGTAAAAGGATTTTCCGGCTAGCCGATCAAGCATTTGATCAATAAAAGGCATAGGGAAGTGATCCTTGCACGTGGCACTATTGAGCTTCCTGTAATCCATGCATACTCGCCATCCAGTTACAGTCCTTGTTGGAATCAGCTCATTCAGCTCATTCTTTTCATTCTTGACCACGGTCATACCTCCTTTCTTTGGCACACACTGCACTGGACTCACCCACGAGCTATGGGCAATCGGGTAAACAACTCCTGCATCCAGCCATTTTATTATCTCTTTCTTCACCACTTCTTGCATTGATGAATTTAGCCATCTCTGGTGCTCCACACTTGGTTTTGTCCCGTTTTCAGGTTGAATCTTGTGCTCACAAATTCCGGCCAGAATTCCCCGGATGTCCGTAATTGTCCATCCGATTGCCTGTCTGTGTTCCTTCAAAACTTGCAGCAACTGCTCTACCTGCACATCATTCAACAACGACGACACAATTACCGGTAAAGTGTTATTCAAACCAAGAAATTTATACCTCAAATGCGACGGAAGTGGCTTGAGCTCTAATTGGGGTGGTTCAATAATGGAAGGCTTTGCTGGAGGTGTGGCTCGATTCTCCAAATCTAAGGACAGTTTTGGTGGAGTATAGGAATAAGAACCACGACCTTCTAACGCATTCACCAACTCCATGAACTCATCCAAGTCATTTCCATCAAAATTCACCAATATGGCTGCCAGTGCCTCACCGAAACATTGCTCTTCCATTTTCATCTCAACGGCTTTATCAACTTCATCAATAATACCGATTAATAAAATGTTCTCATACTCGGTTGGCATCTTCATCCCCTTACTAGCTTGAAAAGTGACTTCTTCGTTGTTT
Organism: Nicotiana obtusifolia; assembly: GCA_002018475.1. Taxonomy (NCBI): domain Eukaryota; kingdom Viridiplantae; phylum Streptophyta; class Magnoliopsida; order Solanales; family Solanaceae; genus Nicotiana; species Nicotiana obtusifolia. Next base: position 49,738 of record MCJB01051215.1, on the reverse strand, counting down.
ACCCGGAACTTTATTTCATTGAGCTCCGAGTCCATAAGAGCTCTTCCAGTAGCTAAAAAAGGTCTTCCCAGTATAATGGGGATTTCCTTGTCTACTGCACAATCAAGGATCACAAAATCAGCTGGAATATGAAATTTTCCAACTTTTACAATTACATCATCCACAATACCCACCGGTCTCTTGATAGATCGGTCAGCCATCTGCAATCTCATGCTTGTCGGCCTCGGCATTCCTAACCCGGCTTGTTTGTAGATGGCTAAAGGCATTAGATTTATACTGGCCCCATTGTCACATAATGCCTTAGCAAAATCCTGCACTCCAATAGTACACGGAATAGTGAAAGCTCCTAGGTCCTCTTTCTTTTGGATTGGATTGGTAGCTATGATAGAGCTGACCCTGTGAGTCACATTTACCACCTCATTCCTGGTGGTTCTCTTTTTCGTAATTAGATCCTTTAGATAATTGGCAAACCCATGCATTTCTTGAAAAGCCTCTAAGAAAGGTATATTAACTGATAGTTGTTTGAGAATGTCGTAAAACTTCTCAAACTTGCTGTCATCGACTCTCCTTGAAAGTCTCTGAGGAAAAGGGGGAGGGGGTCTAGGAATTGGCGGAAGGACGGTTGGTGTTTCTTCTGCCTTATCCTTCACCCCTTCCTGAGTCTCATCTGTGTTCACTACAATTTCTGGATTCTCACCTACCTCAGCAACATTATCTCTTTCAACTTCAACCTCTTTTTGAAGCTCTTCAGCATCATCCTTACCCTGTAATGTCTTACCACTCCTAGTCGTGACAGCCATGATATGAGCAGTTGGGCCACTTCCACTTCCTTTAGGGTTTGCAATCGTGTCGCTAGGAACTGTTCCTTTTTGTTGTGGATATTGCTCACGAGAAAGGTCTCTCATTTGCAATTCCAACTTTTGGATCGCTGCTGTGTGGGAGCCAACCAATTCAGTCATGCTTTTCATGGACGTGTCTGACTTCTCTTGGTTCTGTAATATCCTCTCGAGCATACTCTCCAATTTAGATTCACTTGAGGGTCCCTGATTCGGATAGTGCCCTTTCGGAGGAACATAGGGGTTGGAACTTCGATTTGGAAAATGGTTACTGTTGTTCCAATTTCCCTGACTAGGGCCAGTTTGATCATTCCGCCATTGTTGGGGACCTTGCCCTTGCAGGTTTAGTCTCCAATGATTTTGTGTTGCTTGACCCTGGTAAGGCTGCCTTTGATAACCCCCATGAGTATTATTGACAAAATTCGCCTCTTCATAATCTTCACTTTGCATTGGTTGCACATTCTCCACTACATTGACTTTCTTCTTCTGATTTTCTGTGAATAGCTTTGTCAAGACATTGACATTAGTAGCCAGTTCAGCAATCACTTGGTCCCTTTCTTGGTTTTCTTTGATCAAGTTATTCATAGAAGGAGACCCAATTGTAATGCCACCTGTAGTATCCTCAGAATGCCAATCTTGATTATGTTTAGCCATCTTGTCCAAAATCTGCGTGACTCTAGCGAAGATCTTATCCATGAACGAACCAGCAGCAGCATTCTTCGCTATCGATTGGTTCATAGGGTCCAAACCCATATAGAACTTTTCCAGCAAAATGGAGTCTGGAAAACCGTGGTTTGGCGACCTCACCAAATACAATTTGAACTTCTCCCACGCTTCATGCAGGATTTCACCCGGTAGTTGTTTGAAGAAAAATATCTTGTCCCGGAGCTCAGATTTCTTGCTTTGGGAAAACCACTTTGACAAGAATGCCCGGACCAGCTCAGGCCATGAATGGATGGAATTTGGAGGAAGGTTTTGAAGCCATCTCCTCGCATCTCCAGCCAACGAATACTTAAAGCATCTGAGCCTTAATGCATCGTCAGAGACGTTATTTTGCTTGTGCGTCGCACAAACACCCAAAAAGTTCCTGAGGTGCTGCGTCGGATCGTCATCAGTAGAATTTCTGAAGTATCTTTCAGCTTTCAGCATCAAAATCAGCCCATGCTCTACTTTGAACGTAGCAGCACCTATAGCTGGAGGTACTATAACATTGGTATCTTCAATATATTCTTCAATGTCGGTAAACGGATTCTCTTCCTGTTCCACATCCACCTCATCTATATGTTCCACCATATCTTCCTGCCTACAACCACCAAAACAAACAATGTGCAATCAAGTGGAATTAGACTTATAGTAAAGTATACACTAATCAGAAATTTCAAAACCGTATTCCCCGGCAACGGCGCCAAAATTTGATTCGCTCAAATTACACCTTAACAATAGTGTAAGCGATCGATGTCAAATATAGTAACCCAACGAGGTTGGGGTCGAATCCCACAGGGAATAGGCGTGAAACAATTATCCGATTAATGCAATACTTTACTTAGTCGTAATTCTATCAAGTAGCCAAATAGAATAAATTGGTGTTGAATATGTAAAGAAAAGTAAACAAAGAACTACAGTTTGAGAATACTTTGAACGTAAAAATATGAATTTAAGATACTAAGGTTGTGTTCCCCCTAATGTAGTAGAATGTTCTTGATATTGATATTGAAACCCGTTCTTGATATGCAATTGGTTCTTATTAACTTATTATCCAATATTTCCCAACACTTGGATAATGTATCCTCTTATGATTCTTCAGAATACAAAAGAGTCAAACTTAAGAAACACCCAATCATTCGGTTACTTAAAATCTACTTATTCCTAAGTGATTTCATTAAACAAGGTTTAAGGCCTTAAATTATTGTTATTTATCCCTACCAAACTCTATCTCACTTTTCCAAGATACGATAGCGTAAATTGGCACTCGTTAATGTTTGCAACCACTAACGATTAATTTAAGAACAAGAAATAAATAAATATCAAGCTTCTGTCGAATATGGAATCAATATCAAACTCTCAATAACTTTCTACCCATCTAGGGTTCACAACCTCAGTATTAGAGTTTAGTTACACATATTAAAAACTGAAGAACAAAGAAAGATAATTGAATTCATCTTACAAAAATATAGAATTCTCAGTTTTGATCACCCAAAAACTTCTCTCAATTCGAAAAATAACCAAAGGCGGTACTTTTCACTATGAATTCTGACAAGTCTCCTTTCACACAACCCTAGCAAAGCTATTTATGAAAGCCCAAAACCCGAGGCGACCAGCAGTCACGTTTGACCTCAGTACACGTATGCGGTCGCATTCCTGTCGCAGAGCAGGAATGTGGTTCGCAAACCTTCACGTTCCATAGCAGATCATACCAGTCAGCTTCCTTCTCGTCGCAGCTGAAAATGCGGTTCGCATATTGACTCTGCGATCGCAGTCTTTACTCTATTTTTCACCCAGACTCTGTTCGTGTTTGCGATGAGAATGCGGTTCGCATTCCTGTTTTGCGGCCACATTTGCGACCGCATTCTCCACCTGAAAGTTAGCTTAGAGTTCTGTCTGCATCTGCGATCTTCCTGCGAATTATGCGACTCGCATAGCTGTTTTGCGATCGCATAATTGAACCTGCGATGCTCCTGACCTTTTTTCTTGCCTTTGGCTGGCTTTTTGGACTTCTTTTCATGCTTCTGGATCTCTTCACTCATTACACTGAAATTACACTAAAATTACGTAAGTATCGTGATAATTAACAAGTAGAACAAGTTAAACTCTAAACAAATAGTATCAAAATGTGCCGAAATTACCCGGCACATCAATTGACACCGCCTCCCGTACAACATTGAGTAATACAGCTAGAGGCCCGTTGATGAAGAAGACTCCAAAGGAGATAGTCAAAATTCTAGATGAGTTGTCTGAAGATGCAAACCAGTGGCCTTCTGAGAGTACTGAAAGAAGAGGATCAACTGGTGTTCACCAAGTTGATGCTAACACATATGTGCAGGTACAGCTTGATGCAATGGCAAACAAAATACGAAGGCTGACCTTAGCTTCGATACAGAGTGAGCCTCATGCAGCATGTGATATTTGTGGAAGAGGGTACCCTACTCATGAATGTCAAGCCTCAACTGAGGAAGTGAATACTGTGGGGAATTATAATTTCAATGCAATGGGTCAGAAGTACCCCAGTTTTTCATGGAGTTCACCTGGGGGTACTGCAAATACATGGCAACAAAACAACCCCATATTTCAGGGACAAGGAGCTCCAAGCTTCCAAAATTAGCAAAGGCAGCAGTTTCAGCATCAACAATCCAATCAGCCTGGTCTAGAAGATATAATGAAAGCCTTCATTGTCAAGACAGATGAGAGGTTAGATGCTCATGGGGCAGCAATTTGAAATCTAGAGAAGCAAGTGGGACAAATTGCAACTATATTGTCTGAGAGAATTCCAGGAACTCTTCCAGTTTGATACTGAGAGAAATCCCAAAAAAACAGTAAATGCTGTGACCTTGAGAAGTGGGCAAGTGCTGAAAGATCCCACTCCAATCCAAAAAGAGGTGGTACCTGAAAAAGAAATTGGAGAGCAGTTGAAAAATGAAGTATATAAGAAGAAGAAAGGCAAGAAGGGAGTTGAGAAAAGGAAGAAGGAGATAACTTCAAGAAGGGATGAATATATTGAAGAGAGCAAGCACATGCCTACTTTACCTTTTCCCCAAAAGTTGTATAGAGAAAAGCTGGACAAGCAGTTTGAGAGATTTCTAGATATGTTGAGACAGGTTAATATAAATTTTCCATTCACAGAAGTTCTGTCACAAATGCCAGCTTATGCAAAATTCTTGAAGGAGATTCTTACAAAGAAGAGAAAGATAGAAGAGACCTCGATGGTCAAGCTCACAGAGCATTGCAGTGAAATCTTGCAAAACAAACTCCCACAAAAGTGCGGAGATCCAGGGAGTTTTACTATACCTTGCTCTTTAGGCACTATTAATTTTGACAAGTTTTTATGTGATTCTGGTGCCTCAATTAATTTAATACCTTTGTCTATTTACAGGAAATTGGAGCAGGAGATTGGAGAGATAAGGTCGATGCCAATATCTTTGCAGCTAGTAGACCAAACAACTTTAATACTCGAGGGGATAGTGGAAGATGTCTTAGTTCGGGTAGATAAGTTTGTATTTCCTGTAGAGTTTATAGTAGTGAATATGGAGGAGAACAAAGAGGTCCCCCTCATCCTAGAAAGACAATTCTTAGCGATGGGCAGAGCAATATTAGACATACATGATAGAAGACTCATGCTTAGAGTGGGTGAGGAGACGGTGACTTTCGAGATGAATGTAGAAACGGGGGTGAGAAAGGAGAAGCCGGCTGCAAGTGTTGAGAGGAAAGCAAAGAGTTCGAAAGAGAAGGCTCCAGTTATTGAAAAAGATAAGTGTGGGGTATACCACAAGAAGGCTAAGAAGAAGCGGTCTGTATGGATGTGTGCACAAGTTCGGGCAAGAGGAATGGAGCCCGACTTTGATTCAGACCCCGACTAGATGTTCAGTGAAGTTTCCTTTACCTTATTCTTTTTAATTGTGTATCATGGGGACATGCCACAACTTAAAGTGTGGGGTGGGGGGATATTTGTTTGTATGTATGTATGTATGTATATTAGTCTTAGTTTTGTTTGTTAGTTTTAGTAGTTTGATAGAATAGGAATTGAAAAAACTATAAAAATTTAAAAATTTTGATTTTTTCCGACGATGGATATCATTCGACAGGTTTCTTGAGGGATTAAGTTGAAAGAAAAAGACAAAAAGATTTTCTTTTGTGAGGTAGTTTAATAATTCCCCCTTGGTTTTTCCTTGGGCCACAGTTCTTTTCCAAGGGTTTTGTTTGAACCGGGCATAGTTAGTTTTTATTTTTGTTAGGAGTAGGAAACCTTGTGCTATGTTTTTGAATTGAAGACAATGTTTCTTAACTTTATTATACCTTGAGAATAGTGAGTGCTTTAGTTGTGACAGTTAAGCTCAGTTTTTGACTCTTGTATAAGTACCTTAAAGTGTATGATCTTAACTTTACTTTACTGCTTTGACTAGAGTGTCTTGATGATTCAATCTTGAGTGAGTTATATGCCATGTGTGTGTGAGATTTTGTGTTATTCTGTGCATTGCATTTGATGTCTAGAACTTGCCTTGTGTGTTTACAGAGCGAAATAGTAGTTTTATTCAGTCTTGGAAGTGATTTAGGCATTTCTTTGTTGAGCTAGTTATATGCTTTTACCCACATAATTGTTATATATCGTAGTTAACCCCGTTGAGCCTGTAATCCTATTTCTTTGGCAACCACATTACAAGTCCTACCCATTTGCTTGAATTAACCATCAATTTGAACCTTTTACCTCTCGTGAGCACTTGAATTTGTTATGAACTTTGTAAAAGTTGAAGTGTGGGGTGGTTGGTTTGGATTTTGAGTGGAACTAATGAAATAAGAAGAAAGATGCACTGTTTTAGAAAAAGTAAGAGCCACTTGAATTGAAGAAGAAAGAAAAAAATAAGTGTATGATTGTGAAAAATATTCCTTGATAGTGATAACTTGATGTAATTGTGCTTAAAGAAGTAGATAGTTAATGTATATTGAAATGAAGGTGGAGTTATGGTTTGACATAAGTGTGGGGTTTGAACAATGAAATGTATGTATTAAAGTGCTTAGGGAGGTGAAGTCACTCTTATATCTAAATGTATCCTACCCATCCCGCAGCCTACATTACAACCATTTAAAGTCCTACTTGATCCTTGACTGAATGAGCTCAATTAGTAGAGTAGTACACTACGGGCAATCCTATGGTTCATCTTTTATAGCATATGAATGTTGTTTCTGAGAGTGAGCGAATTCTTTCTATCCTAAGTTCCTAATTGTTCTTAATTTCTATTGTGTGGAACTACTCTTTATTGTTGTGAGGGCACTTGATTCATAAAGGAAAGGTAATGTCGTTAACCTCTGTGTTAGAGCAAGTGAACAGGTTATAAATAATGCGCTGTGCTTTTGACGGAAATCTTGAGGTAAGGATGTTACACTATTGTGCTTAATCTATTTTAAATATTCTAGGTGTGATGAGTTAGGAGAGTTGTTTAAAAAGGTTGTGTCTATATAAAGTATAGTTTGATTGCTCAAGGACGAGTAATGGGATAAGTGTGGGGTGTTGATGGTAGGCTATAATCTCGTATTTTAGTCGCTTATTGCACTCTAATTTACTGTACTTTATTCGTGTTGAGCTTTAATTGATAGTGTTTTGTAGTAATTGTGTGTTTTATGCCTTGTAGGAGGATTCTGAGGTATGTAGATGTTACAGAATGAATTCGAGCAATTTGGGCTTTGAAGTCTGAGTAAAGGCCCAAGGGATTAAGCCGGGATCTTGTTCGGGGGTCGAGAACTACATCTGGATATCAAAAAGTCAAGAAAAATCCGTACTCTGAGAAAACAACACATCCGCGGTGCGTGGGGTGGCGCGCCGCGCCTGTACAAAATTCCTGCTCCCTATCAGAAACAACTCCCTGGATTTCCCCACTAATGCCCTACATGGCGCGTCGCCCCATGCGGCATGCCTGTGCAAATTTTACAGAGCAATTGTCCTATTTCGCGTAGGAAAAGGTGCTTTCGTTGGGCCCGACCCTACTTGGTATAAATACATGGAAAAATGGTATTTCCTTGACTTTTGACACATCTAGGACCTAAGGAGGCTAAGGAGGAAGTGGAGAAGCAAAAGTACAGGGAATTCATCATTCAATCCTCACTCAAGACACGAGTTTGGATCGTTTTATGTTTTTCTTTACTTTAAACATATTAGTGATGAATTACTCCATATCTAACTTTAGGGTTTGATGAATTTGGTGTATTGATATTTGTTTGTGGATTATAAATCTCGTTTTTATGTATTGAATCGTTTTGGATGTTTTAATAGTTGCATCTATATTCTCCTGTTTATATAATCGAGAGAGGCATAACTTGTGATATCTTTGCATTATCTTATTGGTTGAGTTCATTAATTCTTCTTAGTTATCAAACGAGTCTAGTTGTATCATTGATTAAACCTAGTTAGGAGGATAATCGAAAGAGGTTCTCCTAAAGACCAATCTACTACGAAGTCTTGCATATCTTCACCGAGCTTAAATTGATTCACATTGTGAGGCTGAGACTTAATCGAGAGAGGAGTTTCTACTAAACGTTTGAACTAATAATTGAGTGAATTTCAGAGACTCACTTGAACAACATAAGTGAATCAATTAGAGTTAAATCCCAGAAATTTATCTTGCACCTATCCAGTCTATCCTTATTTTCTCCTGTTGAGATCTTCCTTGCTTACTTTTGTTTCGATTGTCATTCGTCAATTAGCTTTAGATTCTTAGTTAATTTTAGTTTTTGATCACATAATTCTAAACTGTTGATTATCTTGGATAGAAATCTAGCTAAAAACTACGATTATACTATTTAACTCCAATCCCCGTGGATACAATATTATATTATACTATATTCGACTAGCGAGCAAATGTAAGTGTGTGTTTTGCACTCGTCAAATATCTGTTGCAGCATGCAACCCGATCCCAATATCATGTCAATATCTATTGCAGCGCACAATCCGATCCCAATATCTGTTGCGGTGCGCAACCCGTTCCCATTTTTATTTCATTTCCATTTTGTTGCGGTGCGCAACCCGTTCCTGATCCCATTTCATGACCATTAACAACTGAATACAACCAATTCCGAAATCCTCACACAAGGGTACTAAAATAAAACACCACGGAACTACGAGTACGAACAGAGGACAACCAACACTCATATTCACAAACCCCAACAAGTTGTTAACACAAGAGTAGCTAAGGGACTCACACAATTGGATATAACATAATAAGGTAAAGGCAAGTAAAAGCATAAAACAGTGAAAATATTCATTTAGCATGTAGCAATAAGCAGATAATGATCGAGGGCTGAATAGACAGAAACAAGTAACAAATAAATGACAGATAATGATTAAGGTATAAATAAGAAGTAATGACATATAGAAATCAAGGCATGTAACGAGATATAACAAGGAACAAATGGTTACATAAATTAAATAGCCCAACCTGCATGCTTTAACCCGTGACAATGCATAAACACTTGTCACCTTGCATATACGCAACCCCCCACACACAATTCACGTAGCAAATAGACCAATCAAGTTTTAATTCTCTCAAGTCAAAGTTAAACACGATACTTACCTTGTTCTGCAACCAAATCAATAATCAACCATGGAATTTTCCTTTCGAACAAGCCCCAAACCAACCGAATCTAGCAGATTATCGTTCAAATAATTCAAAATAAGCTTTAGAAACTATCTACGAATGAAAAAGTTTCAATTTTGATCATTTTTTGAAAAGTCAACAAAAGTCAACCCGGGCCCATGTGGTCGAAATTTGAGATTCTGACCAAATTCTGATTACTTATTCACCCCCAAGCCCGAATATGTAATTTTTTTTGAAATGCGACCTCAATTCGAGGTCTGAATCTCAATTTTGTAAAATTCTTAAATTCTATCCAAAACCCCTAATTTCTATCTTGAAATTCATAGATTTGATGTTAAAAATTCATGAAAAGTAGTTAAAATTGATTGAAAACAAGTTAAAGATGCTTACCAATGCATTTGGGAAGAAAAAAGCTCTCAAGAAATCGCCTCTATGGAATTTAGGGTTGAAAAATGGTGTAAAATAAGCTAAGTACCGACTTTCTCATCTTTTACCTAGCTGTAGGTATCATGAATGCGAAACACTGATTGCAAATGCGATCAGTGCCTTAGCCTAAGAAATGTCGCAAATGCGAAAAAGCCTTCGCATTTGCGTAGATCCCTCCCTCCGCATATGCACTAAGCTTCGCTTTTGTGAAGCTGCCCTAAGCTGTTAGAGTCTCAAATACGAGACTCCAGTTGCACATGCAATTCCCAGCCTTCGCAAATGCGGCTCCTTCTTCACAAATGCGAATTTCCCCATTCTTAGCCCCCTTCGTAAATACGATCCTTTGACCGCAAAAGCGATGCTTGCAAATGCGAGCCAGACCTTGCAAGTGCGAGATCTACAGGCTACACTATCAACAAACTTCACCAGCTATTCCGAATCAGTCCGCAATGCATTCGAAAATCACCCGAGCCCCTCGGACACCAAACTGAACATGCACACAAGGTAATAACATCCTACAAACTTGATCGCTACCTCACATCATCAAAATAATATAAAATAACAAAAATCGATCATCAAAACTCTAAATTTCCACTTAAAACTCATTTTTCACAATTTTTCACATAATGTGCTAAAACGCGCTCGGTCACTCGGGATCCCCAACCAAACATGCGTACAAGTCCAAAAATATTATACGAACCTACCGAAATCGTCAAAATACCAATTCGAGGTTGTTTACTAAGAACGTTGGCTGTGGTCAACCCACACCTTATTTAAAGTAAAAATCACATTTTCTTTAAAATTTCGTGTAATAGCTTTCTGAAAAGCGACACGGACCATGCACACAAGTCAATTAACATCAAATGAAGCTATGAGAGGTCTCGGAACACAGAAATAAAGGCTAGTACTCAAAACAACCTATTAAGTTGTTACATTCTCCACCTCTAACAAAAACATTCATCCTCGAATGGACATAGAAAAGTACCTGGAATGGTAAAAAGGTGTGGGTATCTACTCCATATCAGACTCGGATTCCCACGTAGCCTCCTCAATCAACTGACCTCTCCATTTCACTTTCATAGAAGGAAAACTCTTGGATCTCAACTTTCAAACCTATCGATCTAGAATAGCTATCGGCTCTTCCTCATAGGTCAAATTCTCATCAAGTTGCACCGTACTAAAGTCTAAAACATGTGACCTGTCCTCATGGTACTTCTGAAGCATGAAAACGTGAAATATCTGATTCACCCCTACTAGGCTAGGAGGCAATGCAAGCCTTTAAGCAACCTCCCAAACTCTCTCCAAGATCTCAAACGGGCCAATAAAACTCGGGCTCAGCTTTCCCTTCTTCCCAAGTCGCATCACGCCCTTCATATGAAATACTCAGAGAAGAACCTTCTTGCCCGCCATATAAGCCACATCTCGGACCTTCCGGTCCGCGTAACTCTTTTTCCTAGACCGAGCTGTACGAAATTGCTCCTGAATCACCTTAACCTTTTCCAAAGTTTGAAAGACCAAATTAGTGCCCGACAATCTAGCCTTATCGGGCTCAAACCACCCAACCAAAGAACGATGACATCGCCTCCCATATAAGGCCTCATATGGTGCCATTTGGATGCTCGACTGATAGCTGTTGTTGTAGGCGAACTCCGCTAGAGGTTTAAACTGATCATATTGGCCCCCGAAATCCATAGAGCATGCCCGCAACATGTCCTCCAAAATCTGAATAGAGCTCTTGGACTGTCTGTCCGTCTGAGGATGAAATGCGATACTCAGCTCGACTCACATGCCCTATTCACGGTGCATGGCTCTCTATAAATGCAAAGTGAACTGCGTGCTCCGGTCATAAATGATAGAAATAGGAACACCCTGCAGGCGAATAATCTCCCAGATGTAAATCTGAGCCAACCACTTTGAAGAATAGGAAGTTATCACCGGAATAAAGTGTGCAGACTTAATCAACCATTTCACAATAACTCAGACTACACCATATTTCTTCAAGGTCCGTCGAAGCCTACCACAAAATCCATAGTGATGAGCTCCCACTTCCACTCCAGTATCTCCAATCTCTGAGTCAACCCACCCCGTTTTTGATGCTTGTACTTCAACTGTTGACAATTCAAACACCGAGAGACATGACTAACAATATCTTTCTTCATTCTTCGCCACCAATAGTGTTGTTTCAAGTCACGATACATCTTTGTGACACCTGGGGTGAATGAAATAGCACGAACTGTGAGCCTCCTCAAGGATCATCTCTCTCAACACATCATATTTGGAATACAAATCCGGACCTAAAGCCGCATAACACCATCATATCCAATCACAGCCTCCTTAGCACCACTGCACTGCACCGTGTCTTTCAAAACCAACAAGTGAGGATCATCAAACTGGTGAGCCTTGATGCGCTCCAACAATGATGATTGTGCTACAACATAAGCAAGAACCCGACTAGGCTCCGAAACATCCAACCTCACGAACCGATTGGCCAAATCCTGAATATCCATGGCTAGTGGCCTCTCCACTGCTGACAAATATTCCGAACTGCCCATGCTCTCAGCCTTCCTACTCAATGTATCAGCCTCTATATTGACCTTTCCTGAATGGTATAAATGGTGATATCATAATCTTTCAACAACTCTAACCATCTCCGCTGCTGCAAATTAAGGTCCTTCTGCTTGTGCTGGAGACTCCGATGGTCGGTATAGACCTCACATGGGGCGCGTGCAGATAGTGCCTCCAAATCTTCTACGTGGGAACAATAGTTTCCAACTCTAATTCATGAACATGGTAATTCTTCTCATGAATGTTCAACTGTCAAGATGCGTAGGCAATCACCTTACCGTCCTGCATCAATACTGCACCAAGCCCAATACGCGATGCTTCACAATACACAGTGTAAGATCCCGAACCTATAGGCAACACCAACATTGGGGCTGTAGTCAATGCAGTTTTGAGCTTATGAAATCTCACCTCACACTCGTTGGACCCTTTGAAAAGAGCACCCTTCTGGGTCAACTTGGTCAATGAGCTGAGATAGATGAAACCCCTTCACAAACCGGCGATAAGCCACTAAATCAAGAAGATTCAAATCTCTGTAGCTGAACAAGGTCTAGGCCAGTTCTGAACTGCCTCAATTTTCTTAGAATCTACCTTTTGCCCTCGGAAGATACAACATGGACCATAAAGGCAACCAAGTCAAAACATAACTCGCACTTCGAAAACTCTGCATATAACTGACGATCCTTCAGAGTCTGAAGTACGATCCGTGGGTGCTGCTCATGCTCCTCTCAACTGCGGGAGTAAACCAAAATAGCATCAATAAAGACGATCACAAAAGAATCGAGATATGGCTTCTAAACCTGGTTCATCAAATCCATAAAGGTTGATGGGGCATTAGTAAAGCCAAATGATATCACCAGGAACTCGTAGTGACCATATCGAATCCAAAAAGCTATGTTAGGGACATCCGATTCCCTAATATTCACCCGATGGTAGTTCGACCTTAAATCATCTTGGAAAACACTTTTGCACCTGAAACTGGTCAAATAAGTCATAAATCCTCGGCAACAAATGCTTGTTCTTGATAGTGACCTTGTTCAACTGCCGATAGTCTATGCACATCCTCATCGATCCATCCTTCTTCTTCACAAATAACACCAGTGCACCTCAAGGTGAGACACTAGGTCTAATGAATCCCTTGTCAATCAAATCTTGCAACTGCTCCTTCAATTCTCTCAACTCAACTTGAACCATATGGTATGGCAGAATAGAAATGGGTTGAGTGTCTAGAACCAAGTCAATGTAAAAGTCGATATCTCTATCGGGTGGCACCCCGACAAGTCTGTAGGAAACACCTCTAGGAACTCATGCACAACCTGAACAAAATCCATGGGAGGAACCTCCACACTAGAATCTCGAATATAGGCCAAATACGCCAAACACTCCTTCTTGACCATACGCCGAGCCTTCACATATGAAATGACCCTGCTAGTGGAGTGACCAAGGGTCCCTTTCCACTCCAAGAGAGGCAACCCTGGCATGGCTAACATCACAGTCTTTGCGTGATAATCCAAGATAGGGTGATATGGTGACAACCAATTCATGCCCACAATCACATCATAATTTACCATATCAAGTAGCAGAAGGTCGACTTTACTTTCGTAGCTCCCAATAATGACCAAACAAGAACGATAGACACGATCCACCATAATAGAATCCCCAACGGGCGTGCATACATAAGTAAGAGCACTCAAAGAATCACAAGACATATCCAGATATGAAGCAAAATAGGATGACACATATGAATAAGTGAAATCTGGATCAAATAAAGCTGATGCATCTCTATGGCAAACCAGAACAATACTTGTGATGATCGCGTTAGAGGAATTTGCCTCAGGTCTAGCTGGGAATGCATAGCAACAGGGATGAGCCCCACCAATCTGACCTCCGCCTCTCGGACGGCCTCTCACTGACTAGCCTCGACCTCTAGCTCTTTGACCTCCACTGCTGGCGACCTGACCCCCGCCTCTAGCTGGCTGAGCGGGGAGTTGAGCAACCAATGCTAAAATTGGCATAAGTACCTTGTTGTGGTCTGCTGCTCCGTAATCTAGGATAGTACCTCCTAATATGGTCTGTATCGCCACACTCAAAGCAACCCTACGGCTGGCATAACTGCTGAGTTTAAGATGATCCTTGATGACTCGAATGACCATAGTAGTAAGTCTGTAGCGGTGGTTCGCTAATAGGAGTTGCTCTAAACAAGACTCATACGCACCGTAACCACCTGAACAACCAGTAGACACCTAAAGTGCTGACTGAATGGGCCTAATAGGATTGCATCTACTAAACAAACCTTTCTCTCCACACAAGGAACCACTAAAACCACCGAATGTCGAGGCCTTTTCTCTGATGCTACCTCTTTACCCTGACTACGAATCCTCTCAATCCACCTAGCTATCTCCATAAACCGAGTTAAAGGTATATAATCCTCAGTCTCTCTGGCCATCTGTAGCCTGATTCTATAAGTGAGGCCATCTATAAATCTCCGTACCCTCTTCCTCTCATCAGGGATCAAGATAGCTCCATGGAGTGATAGATCAACAAATCTGGTCTCATACTGGGTAAAAATCATGCTACCCTGCTATAGGCACTAAAACTGGCTGCATAGATCCTCTCTACTAAGCTTTCTCATGACCCGCGAGACCTACATAACCAAGTGCTCTGATATCAACTTGTCACAACCCGAAATCCTAATCACGGGACTGTGATGGCGCCTAACATCCACTTGCTAGGTAAGCCAATATCAGCTAATGAATTAACTAATTTTAATAATTTATAAGTAGAATATTAATAATAATAATAATTAACGGCTGATATATTTTGAAATATATGTACTAAATCCATAAGTAATGCGTTAATACTAATCCCAGAGATCTGAAGTCACAAGTACATGAGCGACTAGAATACTACAAATATAGTCTGAAATGATTACAACTGTTTGAAACAGGATAAACAGTAAAACATAGAAGGGGACTTCAGGGACTACGAACACCATGCAGCTCTACCTCAAGTCTCTTGGATAGATTTGATCCGAGCAATCTTCTCTATGAGCCGCTAGGACCAACACCGGGATGTGCACAAGAAATACAAAAGTGTAGTATGGGTACAATAGACCCCATGTATTCTGTAACTGTCGAGCCTAACCTCAACGAAGTAGTAAAGAGGCTATGACAAGACACTCACAATAAACCTGTACGAATAACAACTAAAAGACAACAGATATATAGAGAAAACAAATAAACTTATTAGAAGGTCAACTAACAGAGGGCCCTAGAATAATAACATTTCATAACCTCATATCACAATATAGAAATAGACCACCACAACTACAAACAGTTACAAAACATCAAACCCGTTACGATGTGTAACCCGATCCCATTGTCATTTCAATATCTGTTTCGGCGTGCAATCCTATCCCAATATCATATCAAAATCTATTGTGGCGTTCAAACCATTTCCAATCTCATTTCATGAACATTAACAACTCAATACAACCAATTCCAAAATCCATACACAAGGGTACTAAAGAGTATAAAACACCAAGGAACTATGAGTATGAATAGAGGACAACTAACACTCCTATTTATAAAATCGGACAAATCGTTAACACAAGAGTAGCTATGGAACTCACAGAACCTTATATAACATAATAAAGTACAACAAGTAAGGTAAAGGCATGAAACAATGAAATTCAATTAGCACAGGTGGGAGCATGTAACAGGTAAGCAGATAGTGATTGAGGGCTGAGTAGACAGAAACAAGTAACAGATAAATGACAGATAACGATTAAGCCATTAATAACAAGTAATGACATATAGCAACCAAGGAATGTAACGAGGTATAACATGGAACAAATGGTGACATAAAACTAAATAGCCCAACATGCATGCTTTAACCCGTGACAACGCATATATACTCCTCACCTTGCATATACGTCGCCCCACAAACAATTCATGTAGCAAATAGACCAATCACGTTCTGATTCCCTCAAGTCAAAGTTAAACATGACACTTACCTCTTTGTGCAACCAAATCAATAATCAACCACGACTTTTCCTTTCGAACAAATTTCCAAACCAACCGAATCTAGCCAATTATCGTTCAAACAATTCAAAATATACTTTAGAAACTACCCTTGAATGAAAAAGGTTCAATTTTGATCATTTTTAAAAAACTCAACAAAAGTTAACATCAAATCCGAGATTCGGACCAAATCCCAATTGCCCATTCAACCCCTAGCCCAGATATGTGATTTCTTTCAAAATTCAATAATTCGAGGTCTAAATCTCAATTTCATAAAATTCTTAAATTTTACTCAAAACTTCTAATTTCTACCTTGAAATTCATAGATTTGATGTTAAAATTCATGAAAAGCGGTTGAAATTAATTAAAAACTAGTTAAAGTTGCTTACCAATGAATTTGGGAAGCAAAAGCTCTTAAGAAATTGCCTCTATGGAGTCTAGGGTTAAAAAAAGATGTAAAATGAGCTAAGTCCCGACTTTTCCATCTTTTACCCTGCTGCAGATACCGTAAATGCAAAAGACCGATCACAAATGCGAAACACCAATCGCAAATGGGATCAGTGCATGAGCCTAAGAAATGTGGAAAATGCGAAAGAACCCTTCGCATTTGCGAAGGTCCCTCCCTCCGCAAATTTGAACTAAGCTTCTCTTTGCGAAGCTTCCCCAAGCTGTCAGAGTCGCAAGTACGAAATTCCAGCCGCAATTGCGATTTCCCAGCCTTCACAAATTTGGCTCCTTTTTAGCAAATGTGAAGTTCCCCAATCCCAGCCCCCTTTGCAAATGCGATCCTTTGACTGAAAAAGCAATTCTCGCAAATGTGAGCCAGACCTCACAAATGTGATATCTACAGGCTACACTACCAACAAATTTTACCAGCTATTCCGTATCAGTGCGCAATGCATCTGAAACTCAACCGAGCCCTTCTGAGCTCCAAATCGAACATACACACAAGTGAAATAATATCTTACAAACTTGCTCGCTAACTTACATCATCAAAATAATATATATTAATAAGAATTGATCATCAAAACTCTAAATTTCCACTTAAAACTCATTTTTCATAATCTTTCACGTAATGCGCTGAAACGCGCTCGGGTCACTCGAGTCAAACGTGCGTACAAGTATAAATATATCATACGCACCTACTGGAGTCGTTAAAATACCGATTTGAGGTTGTTTACTAAGACCGTTGACCGTGGTCAATCCAAACCTTATTTTAAGTCAAAATCACATTTTGTTCAAAATTACACGTAAAAGCTTTCCGAAAAGTGTCATGGACCACGCATGCAAATCAATAAACATCAAATGAATCTATGAAAGGTCTCAGAACACAGAAGTAAAGACTAGTACTCAAATAATCTAACGGGTCGTCACACATGGGTTAATATGGAAGCTAACAACCTTGAATGACAATAAGTTAGAAAATAAATAAATATATTAAAAGACACTATAATTTTATATGCATTGGAAAATTCCAAATATGAAAAGAAAATTAGGGCAAACCCTAACAATTCTTTCCTTTAACCTGAATTTTCTTGACACTACGTGATTTGCTTTCTTTACATAATCTTCATCACTACTGTGTTCCATGGATAAAAGTCGGTACTAGATAAAAATTGAAGCCCTATGCATTGAAACTGAGCACAATTTAAAAATATGGAGCCATACGTTCACTGCTGCTTGCCATGAAAAAAAGTGGATATTGGTTAAAAATTGGAGCTTTGTGCGTTGAACGTGAGTACAAGTTAAAAATGTTAGAGTCTTGCGTTAAAAGTGAGCAGGGTAAAAAGTGGAATCCTGCCTTAAAAGTGAGCAGCGTTAAAAGTACGACTCCATGCGTTAAAAATAAGCATGAGTTGAAAATTGGAGTCCATGTGTCAAAAGTAAGCATCGGATAGAAATGACTTTTGTTTTTAAAGATACAACAGTAGAAATATTGAAAATATATGGTTGAAAGTTTGTTTCTACATGTAATATTTCAGATCTATCATTTTTGGACTAGTTTATTATTGTCAAATTGGTTGCAAACTTGATATGAACTCGCCTTGAACTAGTCTTCGGCCTCGCTATGAACTATTGGCTCTAATATTACTTGTTGTTTATTAAATAACAAGGTGCCATGCGAAATCTAACAAAACAATCATTGCACGATGATAAACGAGACAATATCGAAATATATCAAAAGACATTATAATTTGATATGTTTTGGTCAGTTAACATACATCAATCTACTAATATAATATTATCGAGAAAATTAATTCTCACCCTAAATAAAACTCTCCAAATAACTACCTTGTGGATGTTATTGTATTGTTGTGTGAAGGAAGGATACTCAATTCATAAAGCTCCACAACGTTTTTCCTCCAAAAAAGCAATCTTTCAAATATGTAAGAGATATCTATTTTCCTTATAGAAAAAGTAAAAATCAACAATGGTAAATTATATTTTCTTCTCTTAAGAAAGAGTAAAGTTTAAATATAAAAAGAAAATTATGATAAATCCTAACAATAATTTGGGACAGAAGGAGTACAAAGTTTTAGTGGTTAGATTTAAACTATTAGTCAAGTGAACCTTCACGAGTTACATTAAATGGCTCAATAATTTGGGCTTGCTCCGACTCTCTAAAGGTCTAAATTGACTAACTAAATTAGGCATTTGGTATTTATTCTCTAGCCTGTCGGAGTAATTGCAAGATTATGATTTTTGAAGGTCAAGTAGTAAGCAACATATTTTGTAGGGGTTTAGAGAAGGTTATTCTAATGGTGTTTCAAACTCTCGTTTGGTAAAATGAAAATTTGCAGAAGTTTGGGGATGGATATTAGGATGGCAACACTGATTCTCTTCTCAACATGTTATAAGATGTTGAGGAAGATTGTTGGCATCTTTTTTGGAATTTAACTTAAATATACAAACACAAATAGTGCAGTTAAATGTTTTTACACTGTCTGTTTCTATGAATCCATTAATTCATTTGACATGCTTGCCAGGTTTTACGCTGTAACGATCCAACCGGTCGTTTTAAGTTTGAGCATTTCGTTCTTTGATATGAGACTTCAGGTGGTTTCACATGGTGTATTACGATTTTCGTGCAAGGTTGATTTTAATTTTGAGTGGTTACAGATCAATTTGATAGCGTGATTCTCGTATTGGAAGCTTTAAGTTGGAAAAATTGACCAAGGTTTGACTTTTGAGTAAACTACCCCGGAATGAAAATTTGTTGGTCTCAATAGGTTTGTATGGTAATTTTAGACTTGGGCATTTGTTCGGATTTGAATTTGGATGTTTCTAAAAGGTTTTGGCTCTATTTGTCGAAAGTTGGCAATTTAAAAAAATTAAAGAATTCATAGGTCTGATCGGGAGTTAACTTTGGTATCATCAGACTCATATAATGGTTTTGGGACCTCGTATAGGTTCATTTTGTTGATTGAAACTTTTGTGCAAAGTTTGATGGTGATCCGAAATGTATAAGTGTGATTCAGATGTGTTCGGGGAAGTTTGAAAGTTTGGAAGTTAAGAGAGAGATTTCGATCTTTGATTCCGTTTTGATGTTCATTATAGTGTATTGATCCTTTGTATAAGTTCTATTATTGTAATTGGATTTTTTGGTATGATTGGATGGGATCCCCAGGGGCTCGGGTGTGATTCGGGGCGGTTTCAAAGCTTTTTTGGTGAGTTTGAGCAGTTCTGATTCTGGTTCTTTGCACGTGCACAGGTGTGGTTGCGCGTGTGATCTCGCTTATGCGAGAGTCATTTCGCTTCTGCAAAGTGGAGGTGGTCTAGGATCTTATCGCTTCTGCGCATGAGAGAGCGCATGTGCAAGCTCGCACCTGCGAGGCTATAATTCGCAGATGCAAGGAGCAAGCGTGTGATGAGAGTTCGTTTTGGCGCAGATGCGAAGGCGCAGATGCGAGTGTTTTTGCACACCTGCGGAGCCGCAGATGCAGTGTTTTGTCCGCAGAGGCGAGAACTGTCAACTTCAGTTATGTTGTAGATACGAGCAAGGGCTCACGTATCCGAGGTCGCAGGAGCGACATTTTGTCCGCAAATGCAAAATTCCTAGTAGCTTATTATATTTTGAGGGTTCACTCGTATTTCATAATTTTGAGTTTTGGAGCTTGGTAAGACGTTATTTTGGAGGAGATTTTTACTACTACTTTGTGGTTAAATAATTTCTACTTGGATTTGGTTATATATGTTGATTTCTCATTGATTTACACACATTAATCATGGAATTTTGAAGGGTAAAAATGGAATTTTTGTCTACATTTTAAGAGAGTGTATTTTGGATATTTGAGTATCGATTTGGACTCGGTTTTGAAATTTAATCATATATTTGGACTCGGTAGGTTATGAGTCATCCGATTTTGGTGTTGGTCTGGGTTTTGGGCACACAAGCCCGAATTGACTTTTTGGGAATTCTTCAAAGATCGATTCTTTATGGATTGTGATCATTTCCTATAGCATTGGTGTATTTCCTTGGTTGATGTTTTGCTAGATTTGAGCCAGTTGGAGGTGATTTTCTTAAAAAATGCAATTTGGAGCTTCGGACTAGCCCGGATGAGGTAAGTATCTTTTCTAATATTGTTGAGGGAATAGCCCTTAGGAAATGACCATGTTTGTCTGTAAATGTATGAGATGAGACGTATATGCGAGGTAACGGGCGTATATATGCGTGCTTTGTATAATTCATGACCAGAGTAGTCTTTAAGAAGTACTATGCCTTGATTTGGATATTGTGCTTCATACTATCATGCTTTATATATTTGTATGACTATGTGAACACCGTAAATCATATTAGAGATCATGTGTAGGAGTTGATTCCATGTTTGAACATGATATCTGTTGTTGTATTGGGTACCTGCCTAACTAGAGCTATTATTGTACACTTCGCACAAGCATACACTATAGCATGCTATTTGTCATTCCATGAGAACGTGAGATATTAGTTGATTGTAGATATATATATTTGTATATGCTTTCTGTGTGATGGACTAGATGGTTAGCACGTGAGTTGTCCATACGATTTCTGGGATTATGGCGCGTGAGTTGTCGTGCGGTGATTTTGCACGTGAGTAGTCCGTGTGACATGTGGATAAGAATCTATCCCCTAAGGTCGTCCTCTCATGTTTCTCCTTGATGACATACACGCGAATTATGGAAACTGGCCAGTAACTGAATGTTGTGTATCTTCTCAATATGCAAACTTCTTGGGTGTATACATGATATTCTTACTACGCATCTTCTCTATATGCTAGTCTCAGAATGTGTAGATTCCTTCTAAGCATATCTTCTCTAGATGCCACATGGTTTAAGAAATGATTCAAAGTACATATCTTCTCTTATGTTCATCTGTGCAACATGACTTGTCTACTTATTCATACCTTCTCTGTAGGCCATTGTTGAAAGATTTCTTAGTTTTCATGAATATCTTCTTTATATGCAACTGTGGAATGATTATTTGATATTTTATGCATATCTTCTCTATATGCATGCCTGAGGATTTAATGATGTTAGGCACATATCTTCTTCATATGCTGAGTTGTTTAACTAGAACAATACCTATGCATCTCTTCTCTATTACAAAAAGCTCAAAACATAAGAGATTGCATCATATGTAATTGTTGATGTATTATATGATATCAAATGCGTATTATGATAAACTGTTTAGAGACTTGCGCACATCCTCTCTATATTCACTATTTGGTGGTACTTGTATTTCATGTTTAGACTTCGATACTGTTGCTAGGTACGCGTATATGTTATTGGGTTGCACATGTTATGTAAAGTGAGTATCTTTAACCTGAGACCTCGTTGCTAAGATTGGTAAGGATACTTACTGAGTATATGAGGTCGGTTGTACTCATACTATACTTCTACACCTTGCACTTAGATCTTGGAGCTGAGTTGCTGTGGATGACAGAATATAGCATTAAAGATGTACTTTCCGGATACAACTACCAATTGTTCTTGGTAGTTTAGGATTTGTACTTCTGTTCATGTATGTTCCAAACATATATTGTATTCATTCTTGTACCAGCTTTGTAAATCTAAATCATAGTGGCTCATGACTTGTGTTATCAATCCTTGAAATGTTATATGGAATTCAACTATTTTAATCATTGTTATTAATGATCTTTCACTTGAGTTATATTGTTCCATGTTTGTCTTACCTAACATGTTGGGGTTAGGTGCTATCACGACTAAGTGAATTTTGGGTCATGACAAGTTGGTATCAGAGCTCTAGGGTCATAGGTACTACGAGTCATGAGCAAGTTTCTAGTAGAGTCCTGCGGATCGGTATGATGACATCCATACCTATCTTTCAGAGGCTACAAGGCATCTAGGAAACTTCACCTTCTTTCTTTCCTTATTGTGTGGCATTGATTCAGCTTGAAGCTTATATCTTCGAATTCCTTCCATTCACTCGTATGTGATATTGAGCACTCGGTATCAGCTATGCACCAACAACTTGTGAAGTCATGAATGAGGTACAATATGTGTTTCTGTGTTGTGAAGGTAGGCTAGTCTTGAGGACTTGAGGCCAGGTTTAGACCGCAGCTTGGGCTCGGTAATTTTAGTTGTGTGAGAATGTGCATTTGACTTATTAATGTCCAGTAGCGTCCGTAGGACTGGGATTGATGACTTAGTGAGCGACCAGATATCTATGTGATGAGTATTATGTAACTGAGAACTACGCTTATATGGTTGGGTATCACGAGTAGGATTTTCTTGGGATGCAAAGGGCTATGATGCTTGATTTTGGTCATGATGTGTTGTATGGTCTTAAGACATGGATGCGTTGGTGGATTTCTCTGTTGTTCATTTGTGGAATGAAGTAGATTCTTATGTATTGTTGACGCGCATAGACTCGGGAAGATTAAGTGACTGCACCACGGTAGTGACCAAGGTAGGGTCAGGGAGAGATGTCGGTTTGAGGCTAAGCAGGTGGGTTATCTCCTGTGAGAAAGTTTGAAGTTGTGTGACCTTTATGAGGTTTTTATGAAGGGGTTTCACTCTATTCAGTGCGATGTATGTGCCACAATTAGAGTCCAGATTGCTTGAGGAAGTTCTCACGACTGTCACGAGGATATGTATGCACGAGGAAGATGATCTGGAGTGTTTTATGACTAATGCTACATAAACTTATGAAGGATTCAGCTGGATAATAGTATGAGATCATGCCAGTTATGAACGAAGAGTATTGTGGGTTATCAGATGTTATTTTTTGTGGCTTCGAGCCAAGTAGGGGAGTTTATCAACGATTGGGTTGCACGATCATGTGTTATATTAGTTTTGGACTGAGGTATACTTGTGGATCAGTTATGACTTGAAGGGGGGGGGGTTGATTTTGAGGATGATGCAAGTATGGAAGTTGCTGGATGCATGACGTACTATAGTATGGGTACATGGAGATCGTGGAATGATTCAGGTTTGGCATTGATTGTGGATGTAGTGTACAAGGAAAATGAATCTCTTGGTTACTTCTTTTTGGATTTTCATGTGCTGGTAAGGCACAAGTCATTCGGTGCGTATCAACTGTGCGAGGGAGATTAGAGTAAGGTAAATGACTCTTTAGAAGGTTCTAATGGGTTCAAGATTCACATGTGATGTTTAGGGATTCCCGAATTTGCGTATGGCTAATGTCTGAGTCTTGCACTGGATGATGCCGTGACTTACCGTATTTCTCTATAATCTTTAATTCCACATTTGAGTATTAGAGATGAAAGAAATAACTTCAGATTCATAGAAGGTCTCTTCACACCGGGCATCTCACTTTGCAGTACTATTGTGAATAAGAGGGAATGAAGTGGCTTATAGGTCTTAGGGCGACTTGGTTTCATGTTAGGGTCTCTTGGGGGTGAGCTTTGATCGAGGACCATTGTGTACTGGGAAAGAGAAGCAATATTTGGAAGGAAATTCAAGAGGAACTTAAAGAAGTGGGTTAGCTTGGTAGTGGTTTGGATCCACATAATAATAGAAATGATCGGTTCCTTTGGTATGTTGAGGCTCGGAGTAACAGAAATGTTCGATTTCTTTGGTATGGTGAGGCTTTACAGGTATTTTTATGGCAATATATTTGGGTTTGGAAGTTTATAGGACTTAGTTAGTTTAGAGGTATTCAGTTTTGATGGCTTGACTATGTGTTAATGGTATTCGACCATGATTTGAGACTGATGCCTTCTACATGTGTGGAAGGTTCGATGCATGTTGCAATTTTCTCCAAGATTGAGTAAGTGGAAGATTCCTGGTTGGTGGATTGTTTCAGAGTTGATTATGAGATTTATGCATTTTCATATGTTAGTAGGATAGATGTTGTGTAGCGTGTGGGATTGAGATTGCATGGACAAGGTTGTTATTCAGTTTTGGATGGGAGGTCATGAGTTCTAAATAGCATGGGAGATTTCAGATGTTTAAGAGCCTAGGAAGGGTGTGTGTTATAGAAGATGCATTGTGTTTTGATTTGCGATGCTTGACTAGTACTACAGAGATTGTATGGTTGGTAACTGTTGATGTTCAGGTTTTGGCTATGTGGCGCGGAAGATTTATGAGAGTACTTCTCCTGAGATGATTGTGTATGACTAATGTATCAATCATTCAAATGGGAGAGTTGGAGATCATGTATGAAGATTCCTGTATTCTTGAGGTTTAGAGACTGGATGTTCTCAGAGACAGACTATTCCTTGGTTGTAGATTGTGAAGATGTGTTGAGGGATATAAATTGATTGTAGGTGTTATGGATTAGCTACTGTGGAATTTTGGAACATTATTTACCTATATTAAGATGATCAAAATTGATTTGGGGCCCATTAGTAGGCCTAATGAGAATGTGTATTCCACATCAAATCGGGTTTGCTTGTTCTTACGCAGCAATTATTGTGGGTGTATCATCGGGCATAATGTGTTTTATTCATGCTCTGATTTGTTTTATATGTTACTCTCTCATACTATGTTGGGTTGCTAGAGTAATCAACTATTCACACGTATGATGTGGTTCTGTTTAGGCCTTGTGGCGAGATTTGAGCGATATAGATCTTGCGGAGTGGAGTTATAGCTATCTGTCTCTCCATGGTTATGGTCATGTACTTTGTGTGCTTGCTGTGGTATATACCTATGTTTGTTGATTGTGAACGTTATGGTTCTATGGGTATTCCATGTTGGTATGTTGGATCGGGTTACGCGCCGCAACAAAGTTATGTTAGGATATGATCCTTTGGGCTTATTTCGTGTGTTTTGTGTCTTCCAATGTGGGATGGAATCATAGAATTATGCCTTGGTGGTAGTATCTTCTGAACTTGTTGGACAACTCTCTTAATTGGTTCTTCTTCCATATTTGGTTATACTCGAGTTGTTTCTTGTTGAGGTACACAACGTGCGTCGTATGTGTCTAGGTGGCATTTGGTGTGGATTGTTAGTGGGGCATCTTGTACTGGGGAAGACGAGGTCATTGGACCTGAAATTAGTGTAGTCAGATTTGGATAAGGTATGTTGGGATAGGAATATCATTAGTCATCTTAGAGTTTGGCAATGGTTCTTATCGAGTGAGGAATTGATGAGTGGTTATGAGTTTCTACACATTTCTTTCATAATTAGAAGCATTACAAAGCTTGGAACAAGGTTTTATTTAATTTGGGGTATTGTCGCTTGTACCAGATTTGGTAATAAGCAGCTATTATGTCTGAAGATATTACTGCGAGTACATTAGTTATATGGCACGTCATGTGGTGCGTCATGTGGTTATACATTGGGAATATAGTTATGGCTTTGGTGCAGCTTGGACTTACACAGTGTATATATGTGAGAATCGGATCTTATAAGAAATTCTAGGTGTTAAAATTTATTTCTAAGGTTTATGGATTAAGGTTGAAGGAATAATCTACAGTCGTGATTATGCTTATGTATTTATAAAGATTGTGGTGATGTGGGATCACCTATAGGTATGTGTATGATGAGTTTATATAGTGACTGGATGAACTTGGAATGACTCTTGGCACGTTCAAGGACGAACACATGTTTAAGTCGGGGAGAATGTAATGGCCCGACCGATTGTTTTGAGTTCTAGCATTTTGTTCAGTGATTTGAGACTTTGGGTGGTTTCATATGGTGTATTTCTAACTTGCATGAAGGGTTGGTTTTGATTTTTGAGTTGTTCGGGATTGATTTGATAGCGTGATTTCTCAAATTGGAAGCTTTAAGTTGAAAGAGTTGACCAAGATTTAACTTTTGAGT
Organism: Nicotiana obtusifolia; assembly: GCA_002018475.1. Lineage (NCBI taxonomy): Eukaryota > Viridiplantae > Streptophyta > Magnoliopsida > Solanales > Solanaceae > Nicotiana > Nicotiana obtusifolia. The sequence continues at coordinate 23,368 of MCJB01051215.1, read as the reverse complement.
AAACGACATCAAATCGAAATTTGGTTGTTTTAATAGGTTTGTATAGTGATTTTGTACTTGGGCGAAATTTAAGATTTAAATTTGGATATTCCTAGAATGTTTTGGCTCTATTTTTCAAAAATCGGCAATTTGAATAATTGGAGAATGCATAGGTTTGACCGGGATTTTGACATCAATGTTATTGGACTCCTCATGTGGTTTTGAGGCCTTATATAGGTTCCTTTTATTGATCGGAACTTTTGTGCAAATATTGGTGGTGATTCGGAATGTCTAAATGTGATTTTGATGCGTTTGGAGAAGTTTGAATATTTGGAAGTTAAGGGAGATATTTCGATCTTTGATTCCCGATTTTGATGTTAATTATAGTGTTTTAAGCCTTTTTATAAGTTTGGTTAATGTAATTGGACTTATTGGTATGATTGGATGGGGTCCCGAGGGGCTCGATGTGATTCAGGGTAGTTTCGAAGCTTTTTGGTGACTTTGAGTAGTTCTGGTTCTGGTTTTTCACACCTGCGGGGGTGTGGTCGCACGTCTCAGTTTAGTTCTGCGAAGTGGAGGTGGTTTGGGAGCTTGTTGTTACACCCCACACTATTCCCCCGCATATGAAGTTGAAAGATGTAAGTACGACCAACTAGAGGGCGGCACATTATTGGGCAAGAGGGCGACTGCATGTGACCAGATTATGCCAGCTGTCCCACCGGGTGCTCTAACCGGGGCGAGGTATCCATTTTGCATGTGGAGGTGGCGAATTTCCTAGACTGGGTATTGTATATAAAGGCAGTGTAGCTCTTTCTCTTTCAATCTAGGAAGTGTCACCCTTTTTAACTTACCCAAAAATGTGCTCAAACCCTCTTTAAAATCCCCAAAACAGCTTGCAACTAAAATCAGAGGTGAGCCTCGTAGGATCTAGCGTGAAGAAGCACGGAATTGTTGCTATAATATCTATTAACGAGTTGTATTAATTCTGGAGATTCACTTAGAGGCAGATTTAACCACCATAAAATAGTTTCTAGTTCTTCAACAAGGTATGTAGGACAATTTTCTTACTTGGTATGAGTGTCTCTCCCTCCTTCAAGGATTTATGTGTTGTGTGATTGGTTTGTTCTATGGTCTCCTCAATAGTGTTGCTTCTGTTCTTCTACATTGTTTTTACCTATGGCATTTCTTTAAGTCTGAGGTGTTTCCAGATAGTACCTTAAGTTCGGAAAAATATGACTCCTTCTGAGTTTAGTCTTGGTATTTCCTTGACATTGACTTTGATTGCACTTAAATATATGTATCTATTTTACTTTGTCGAGCCGCACTATAGTCAGCCGGGTACGACACCTATTGTGCAACCACCGATCAGTTGGTATGGTGAGACATGATACGGGATATTACCAATTCCTTGTGTGGCCGAGTACGATGATGTGTGATGTGAGGCTACCGAGTCCTCTTGAGGCATGCTACGGCGAGTCCTGTTAGGGCTTGGTACAGTCGAGACCTCCTGAGGCCGGGTATGATCGAGTCCTCTATGAGGCTGGGTATGGAGTGCTGTGTGATGTGAGGCTACCAAGTCCTCTTGATGTCGACTACGCTGAGTCCTATTAAGCCCAGGTACAGTCGAGACTTCCTGAGGCTGGGTACGACCGAGTCCTCTATGAGGCCGGGTATAGAGTGAAATGTGCTGAAATGCCCCAAAGAGTGGCGGAATGTGTGTGTCTTTTATATATATATATATATATATATATATATATATATATATATATATATATAT
>MCJB01051215.1:0-21472 GCA_002018475.1 Nicotiana obtusifolia | reverse complement strand
CCTTTTATAAAATATATATATATATATATATATATATATATATATATATATATATATTGTAATAAATGCATGGCCCCAACAGTGGCTTGGTTTTACAAAATCTTGCATACATTCATGATTCATAGTCAAAGCAGTGTACGCCCCCGATGGCTTGTCCATGGTATCTAGGTTAAACTTGTGTATTTGTATCTCTTATGTTATGCCTTTGATTTACGCACATTATCTATTTTACGTACTCAGTACATCTTTTGTACCGATGCCCTTTTTTTGGGCAGTGTGTTCATACCCATAGGTACAGATAGACCATGTGACGTCCCTCCCCAGTAGCGTGTTTGTTCCAGTTGTTGGTCGTTGCACTCCACTTCTTCGGAGAAGCTGTTCAGAAGTCAAAAGGTACTGAAGTGTATGTTCCAGTTATTTTGGGTACGGTGGGGCCTTGTCCCCACTAAGTTTTACATAGATATATATCTTCCCGGTACATTTAGAGGCTTGTAGGCTAGTGTTCAAATGAATGGAAGGCTTGGTTATGACCATGTTGGTAACAATTGTGAAGTTAAGTAAATTTTAATATTTCTTTCACAGTCAGATATGTATATTTTAATTTCAGGTATTATTACTTGGAGACCTTGTTGGCCCAGCTTCCACGTTAAAGAGGTCTAAGTATAGATGTTGGTCCGCACGGGCCTTCATGCATCGCGTGCCGGTCGCACCTCCCAAGGTTGGGGTATGACACTTGTCACTTTTACGCATGAGAGAGCGCAGGTGCAAGGTCGCTCTTGTGGGGCTTTAATTCACATATGCAAGGAGGATGCCTGTGATGCGAGTCCGCTTTTGCGGAGCATGTGGCGCAGATGCGAAGGCGCTTCTACGAATGTTTTTGCGCACCTGCAAAGCCGCAACAGTGTTTGGTCCGCATATGCGAGAATGGTCAGCTTCAGCTATGTTGCGGATGCGAGCAAGGGCTCACAAATGCGAGATTGCAGGTGCGACATTTTGTCCACAAATGCAGAATCCTTGGCAGGTTATTATTTTTCGAGGGTTCACTCATATTTCATTATTTAGAGTATTGGTGGTCGGTAAGAGGCGTTTTGGAGAAGATTTTCACTACTACTTTTTGGGTATGTAATTTCTACTTGGATTTGATTATATACGTTGATTTTCCATGGATTTACACAAATTAATCATGGAATTTTGAAGGAAAAATTTGGGATTTTTGTCTACAGTTTAAGCGAATATATTTTGGGGATTTGGGTACTGATTTGGAGTCGATTTTGGAATCTAATCATATATTTGGACTTGACAAATTATGGGTCATCAGATTGGTATTGGTTCCTGATTTTGGCATGCGAGCCCGGGTTGACTTTTTTGGAATTCTTCAAAGATCGACGCTTTATGGATGGGATCATTTCCTATGGCATTGGTGTACTTCTTTGGTTGATGTTTGGCTTGATTTGAGCCGGTTAAAAGTGATTTTCTCAAGAAATGCAATGCGGAGCTTTAGACTAGCTCAAATGAGGTAAGTATCTTTCCTAATCTGTCGAGGGAATAACTCTTAGGAAATGACCTTGTTTGTCTAATTGAGATGTATAAGATGCAACGTATATACAAGGTGACGAGCGCATATACAAGTGCTATGTATGATTCATGACCGGAGTAGTCTTTAGGTGGTATTATGCCTTGATTTGGATGTTGCGCTTCATGCTATCATGTTTTATATGTTTGTATGTCTACGTGAACTCTGTAGATTATGCTAGAGTCATGTATAGAAGTTGATTCCCTGTTTGAACATGATATCTATTGTTGTATGGCGTACCCGCCTAACTTGAATTGTTATTGTACACCTCGCACAACCATACACCATAGCATGTTATTTCTCAATCCATAAGTACGTGATTTGATATTCGTTGATTGTATACATGTATTCTTGTATATGCTTTTTGTGTGATGAATTGGATGGCTAGCATGTGAGTTGTCCGTGTGGTTTCTGGGATTATAACTCGTGAGTTGTCGAGGTGGTTATGTTTATGGAACATGAGTTGTCCGTGCAACATGTGGATAAGGATCCATTCCCCCAGGGCTGTCCTCTCATGCTTCTCCTTGATGAGTACAAGCGGATTATGGAAACTGGCCAGTGGCTGGATTTTGTGTCTTTCTATATGCAAGCTCTTTGGGTGTATACATGATTTTCTTACTGTGTATCTCCTCTATATGCTAGTCCGGGAAGCCTGGGGATTTAGTGATATTTTACGCATATCTTCTCTATATGCAAGCCTGGGGATTTAGTGATGTTAGACGCATATCTTCTCCATATGATGAGTCATTCAACCAGAGCAATACCTGTGCATATGTTCTCTATAAGTAATAGTTGATGTGTTATCTCATACCAAATGCTTATCTTCTTCATATGTTGAATCGTTAAGAGATTTGCGTATATCCTCCCTATGTACACTATTTGGTGGTACTTGTATTTAATGTTTAGAGTTTGAATTGTTGTTGGGTACGCGTATATGCTATTGGGATGCACATGTTATGTAAAAGTGAGTATCCTTCACCTGATTCTCATCATTACGACAGCATGAACCCCGATACGATGCACAAAGGGGTTGCCGATTCTGGCCAGATCTGGAGCTTTGGCTAGCTGAGTCGCAGATTACTATTTTGCCATTTTCTCGATGAATGTTGGAATAATAGTGGTGGCCCAATGAACAGAGAAAAGAAGAGGAGGAGAGGAGCAAATGTGATAGTTTTTGGGGGTTAACCAGTAGGATTTTCGGCGAAACAGTGATGAAGAGAGTGAGAGAGATGGAACACATGGAGAGAGGAGAAGGTGGTCGGTCGCCAGCCATTGGTCAATTCCGGTAGTAACTCAGGCAAATGGCAGCAGTAGGCCAGGCGAGAGAGACAGGGGACAAATGGGGATAGGGGAGGCGGCTGGCTGAAGAACAAAATAAGGGGATTAGGTTTTTTTAACCCCTTAAAAATATGATGGTCTTGCTATGTAGCTGGAGTAAAAAAATGTATTGTGTGTGAATGTGTTCCAATAATGAAGAGAGACCCTTTTCATTATTTATAATAAAACTTCGTCCCTCCTATTATCCATTGTGTAACAAATATCATCATTACTTTTCAATTTGTCTTATGGTTATTACCCAATGGATAAAAATTATGTTTACTCACATGAAAGGTCTTGTGAGATCAGGTTTCTAGTCACAGCAAATGTGTCATCACATCGAATGTTGACGAGACATCGATTTTGACTAGACTTGATCTGTAGTTTGAAATAAATTCCACCGGCTTCCGTATAATTAATAGACTGTGCTACGAATTGAAAGATGATTATTTAATTTGAAAATATAGCTTGAAATATCTATTAAAAATGTCAACTACTACAATAATTGTTTTTTTGAAGGATAACAAATTGATAAAAAATCCCAGCATTGAAATATAGGAGAATTATCAATAAATTATTTTAAATTTTTAAAAAATACACAAAAATGATAATATTTAACTAATTACAATAAAATGATAAAAATTATCATATTTTATAAAAATAGGAATAATTATCAATAAATTGTATTAAAGTTAAAAATGTGCAAAAATATTATATTTTACCATTTTATGACTAAGAAGCCTGCAGGTAGGGGGGCTCATGGTTCGGTTTGGATCGGTTTTTCCTAAAAAGAAATCAAACCAAGTAAGTCGGTTCTTCAATATTGGAACCAAACCAAACCAATTAAATCGGTTTTTTATCGATTCGGTTTTTGTCGGATTTTGACAGTTTTTCAGTTATTTATCGGTTCTTTTTTATTTTTATTTTTATAAATATGAGACATAAACTACCAAACACATATTCCACCTACTACATTTTCAATGTAACATTACCAAACCAATTGATCTTAGAGAAATCTATCATTTACCAAGATGTATTGATGATAATTGAATAAAATAGTGATGAACAATTTAATTACTCAATTAAAAATTAATTATTTTTTTAATAAAAAATAAATTCTTGTACTTAGCAAAAGAAAACTACCATTCAAATTAGAATGTAAAAGAAAAAAATTAAATTATTATAATAGAAAAGAAGTAGACTAAAATACATACGACCAATTGTACCATATATATATATATATATATATGTAGGTGTAAATAATAATCTAAATAGCTAATTCTATAGTCGGTTTGGTTCGGGTTTTTTCAGGTTATTTGATTTAAACCAAAACCAAACCAAACCTAAAAAGTATCATTTTTTTTGTCGGTTTGGTTTGATTTTTCGGGTTTTTATCAACATCCCTATCTGCAGGAGTTAATTTTAAATACGGAGGGTCAAAATTGAGTGGCAACAACTACCCCTCTTTGACCAGAGATGATGTAAGAGTATTCATGCAAAGATATTGACACCATACTCAATTTTGTCCCGACATGACAAAGTGGGAACAAAGGGGTTTTGAAGATTGTGACCAAACTATGGTGTTTGAGTTGCCTACAAATCTCGAGTTGCACGAGAATCAGGTCGTGTATAGTTCTGTGATGCAATTGAGTGCTACTTATGAATTGTAGCCTCGTGGAGTGGAAGACAAAGGAGACAGATGTTCGAGGACGAACGTGATTCGTGTGACCTCGACATTGCTTTCAAGATTGCCTTAGTGTTGGACTGTGATAACACTTGATGTGGATGTTGGATGATAGGTGGATTGGTTTGGATAGACTTTGATGTGGATACGGCCGAGCTCCATGTCGAGTTTCCTACATATCTCGTGTGTAACGAGAATCATGCCAATTTTAGTTCGAGAACATGATAGAACCATTTGATTTTTGATTTTTGATTTTAAAAAAAATTCCCCAGCATCAAGTTGTGATGACACTGGGTGTTTTATTTTGACTATGATGGTTTGGATTACCTACACAACCCATGTCAATGGGATGTAAAATGAATGATACTTAGGGACATGCCGCCGATTGCCGCTAGAAAGCTCGACGTTCGTCCTCAAAATCTGTCCCAATTTGTTGCTGGAAAATAATTCCATGCTGTGTCGCATCTTTGTTCAGTAGAGTTGACAAAGTGTGGACTATGATTTTGTTTGATTTGAGGAAGATGGATTATAGCATCTTGAATGATGATTGTGGATTTGATGCGAGAATGATGTGATTTTTTTTTAATGTATTGGGGGTCCAGGTTGGTGTGCCGGGACTCTTGTGCGAACTCTGATTTTGAAGGAATCTAGGCTGGATACCGGTCCTAAGTGATCAGAGCACTTTTATCTTAAATACCCGCATTAGGGCTTCTATGGACTTTGAACTTTGGCCCTGAATGTTAGACGGGCTGGTAGTTACCGTTCCGATATTATCTGAGCTGACTTTGATGTTAGACCGGCTGGTAGTTATGATTTCGAGGTTGTCAGAGCATTTAATGTTAAACAGTTTGGTAGTTACCATTTTGAGGTTGTCGGAGCATTTGAATCTCCACGCTATGGGAGTATTTGACTTTGAATTTAAATCTCCACGCGACGGGAGTGACTTGAATGTAAATCTCCACGCGATGGGAGTGACTTGAGTATAAATCTCCACGCGATTAGAGTGACTTGAATGTAAATTCCACGCAATGGGAGTGACTTGAATGTAAATCTCCACGCGATGAGAATGACTTGAATATAAATCCGAATCTCCAGGCAATGGGAGTATTCGACAGGCTATATACCGTTCCGCAACTATTAGAGCATGAATGTTAAACCAGCTGGTAGTTACAGTTTTGATGTTATCGGAGCATTTGAAATTTAAGATACCCGTATTAAGGTGGGCGCCTGTAAAATTTGACTTTGAAATGAAATGCCCATTGTTCAAGAGGGCGCCTGAAAAAAGAAAGAAGCTATTTTCCCATGCAAGAAAATTGACAAGAAAGGGATTCTGCATGACACTTTTTTCATTGTTTTCTGCATTTTATTATTTTTGTAGCTTTTGTAGAGAATGTTAAAAATTTGAAGAGTAATGAAAGAATATGATTTATTGATCAATCTTTTTTATTAATTTGGTTTGTACCAACAATTAGTTTTGTGCATAAGAATTTCCACCATATTCTTTTCAGCAAACCGAAATCAGCTTATGGGTAATTCCTATAGCTTCGAGTGGTACCTCGGGTATACCTAAGTTGGCAAGATTTGTTCGTCTTACTTCAATCAAAGGTTTTAAATTCTGCCTGTTCTCATTTTTTAAGTGCATCACCACAAAGAAAGTCCTAGTTTGCGCACATATTTTGAATTATTTATGTTTTTGGATATTTTTTGAGAAGTATACTCATACTCAGAAAAATATTCAATGCATGCGATTGAGATACCATATGCTTGGCCTTTATGTGAGTATCCACTAATGTGAGAACACTTGGAATATGATCATGTAAGGCTTGTTATTGGCTTGTAATGTAGGCTGGAGAATGGGTAGGAAATTTATTTGGATAAAAGTGACCAATCCTCCTTGATCACTACACTGTGTCCGCATTTTCGGTGTTCAAACCATGCTTCGGCGCTGGATCTTGTTTGGCTCGATGTCCCTTTCTTTGCTTTATTTTGACTTCTTTTGAACTTGTAAGAGATTCTTCTTCCTTTTTCAGAGATTTTTTTTCTTTTGAAGTTTCTCCTGCTTTGTAGGACTTTTTCCTTCTTTCTATTGGAGTTCCTCCTCTTTGAATTTGTGGAAGTTTCTCCCCTTTGTTGGATTTTTATTCATATTCGCAAAAGTTCCTCCTCTTGTTGAGATCCTTCTTTTGAATTTGTGGAGTTCTCACTTCTTTTTTTCCTCTCTCTAAATTCATCTCTTGATTGTTTTAGACTTTGCATCTTTTACTTTTCATGATTGCTGCCTTCAGTTTGGTCTTCATCCGATGTTGCACATCTCTAGTATGCTCGAGGAGGTTAGGCCAAGAGAGGAGCGGTGCATTTAAGCACAAAAAAAGGTATGGGCTAAGATGTGGTTGTTTAGGAAAAAGGCTTGAGGCTCAAAATAGGGAATGCTAGGGATTGATGTCAATTGGTAAACTAGAAAGGTACAATCGGGTCAAAGAAGACCTACAATCCTTTCTTAAACCAAGCGTTACTTAGGATTTCGCCTCAACAAACATTCAGGCCAAGTTCTAGATCAACAATGGAATGACAATAAATTTCAATCTAGGATCACCAGACAATGCACATGAAACGATGAGGTCGGCTTTGTTCTTACGCTAACTGTAAGCACGAGATTTTTCAAGCATCACTAAGGCATAATTAAGAGGTACCACAAGAATCTATGATTTACCCGAAGCTGATCCACTCCATCATACAAATTAACACTCGTTCTTTCCCATGCACACTCCTAACTATGTTGGTACCAACCAAGTCAATGTTTTGATCATTTTTCTTCTTGTCTTTCTTCTCTTCTTTTATTTTCTCCTTTTTTTTATATTTAATTTTGATAAATGGGACCAAACCTGAGGAGGGTTACCTTTTTTTAAAAATTTTTGATTTTTGACTTAACAATTTTTTTGTGATTTTTGATTAATGAATCGAACACAGCAAAGGTTCTTGCTTGATTTTCTTTTGATTTTTGGTTTTGATAAATGATATCGAACCCAAAAAGGGTTCTTTATCTTCTTTTTATTTTTTGAAGGATTGGAAACCGCACCCACGAAAGGTTCTTGATATTTCCTTTTTTTTTTCTTAAAGATGAGACAGAATCCGAAGGAAGGGCCTTGACTTTTGTTTTGATTGATTTTTCTAATTTTCTTTTGAAAAGATTAGACCGCACCCGAAGAAAGGCTTTTGATCTTCTTCTTTTCTTGATTTTTTGAATAATGAGACCTAACTTGATGGAAGAGTCTCGACTTTACTTTTTTGATTTTGTTTTACAAATGAGACCTAACCCGAAGGAAGGATCTTGACTTTCTCTTATTCTTTTTTTGATTTTTTTGGAAAAGGTAATATGGTGGTCTGGTCAGCCATTTGTAGGGACACTGGTATGGATTTGATTACTCCAAACTCGCCTTCAAGTTTTCTGAACACAGACAAAGGCATTAGATTATAGAAGTACCAGAGTCACATAGAGCCTTGTCGAATTCTCACTCCCCAACGAGCATGCTATGGTGAAGCTTCCTAGGTCCCCAAACTTTTGAGGAATTTGGTTTTGCAATATGGCATTGCAGGTAGGCATTCAGCTTGACCACTATTATCTCCTCTAACTTGCTCTTGCTGGACAAGATTTCCTTCAAGAACTTAGCATAAGCAGACATCTGAGTGAGAACCTCTGTGAAATGAGTGTTCTCATACAGTTGCTTGAGCATCTCCAAAAACTGCCCAAAGCACTTGTCTAGTTTTTCCCGTTTCATCTTTTGAGGGAATGGTAGAGCTGACAGGTGTCTACTTTCTTCAATCTCCTTTTGTACCCCACCACTCTCACTTTTCTGTTCATCACTCTTTTTCTCCTCCAATGTGTAAGTCTGCTTACTCACCCATTCAGGTTTAGTTTTCACAACTTGATCAGCCAACGTTTGCCACTTCTTAGATATACAACATTGATTGTTTCCTTTGGGTTCTTTTCTGTGTCAGAGGGTAGAGTCCCATGAGCCCTCTTAGTTAACATGTCAGCAATTTGACCCACTTGTCTTTCCAGATTTCGAATAGAAGAACTGTGAGTATCGAACCTCTCTTTGGATTTGTTGATGAAAGCCTTCATGAGATCTTCCATACTAGACTAATTTGAATATTGCAGCTGGTATTGTTGGTACTGCTACCTCAGTTGGTTCTGAAAACCTAGAGGTCCTTGACCTCCGGGTCTAGGATTATTTTGCTACCACGAGTTCAAACTCCCACTAGGTGAACTCCAAGAAAAACGTGGTTGTCTTTGTCCCATAGCATTGGTTCTTTTCTCTATTATAGTTCCCCACAGTGTTAACTTTCTCAGCTGAAGCTTGACACTCAAGTGTAGGGTGTCTCATTCCGCAAAAGCCACAAGCTGCTTGCGGCTCACTCTGCACCTTGGCTAAGGTCAACTTTCTTATCTCTTTTACCATGGTTCTAACTGGGCTTGCACGGATGTGTTAGATCCCACCTGGTGAATCGCAACTGATTTTCTTATGTCATTACTCTCACAGGGCCATTGGTTAGCATCCTATGACAATTCATCAAGGATAGAGACAATTTCCTCTAGAGTTTTCTTCGTTAATGGACCTCCAACTGCATTACTCAGAGTTCGTCATAAGGAGGGTGTCAGTCCATCCCAAAAGTCTTGGAGTTGCATCCACAATTAGATTCCTTTATGCTGACACCTTCTCACTATCTCCTTGAATCTTTTCCAAGCTTTGAAGACCGTTTCAGTGTCCTTCTGGTAGAAGTTGTGGATTTCCCTTCTGAATTTCCCTACTTTTGCAGATGAGAAGTGCTTGTCAAGAAAGTATTTCGTCATATCTTCCCATGTCCTGATCGACCCAGTTGGTAAGTTTCTAAGCCAGTGTTTCATGTCATCCTTCAGTGAAAAGGGGAATGCTCTTTAGTAGACTGCATCTTTTGACACTCCATTATACTAGAAGGTGTTCATGATTTCCTTAAAGTCCATCAAGTGAGTGTTAGGATTTACATTCACCTTCCCTCTAAAGACAAAATTATTCTGGATGGTTTGAAGCAAACCTTGTTTCAACTCAAAATTATTCGCTGCTATGGGTGGAGGTCTGGAACTTGACGATCCCTGATTGTAGACTGGTCTGGCGTAGTCACCCAATGATCATCCTGCTCCGGGACCCACATTTTTGAATGCAACTTTCGCAAGAGGCCGGTTCAGGTTGAATCTTAGTCCTCCGTCCCCATTAACAGTCTCATCATCATCTCTAAGGGTTGCTTCAGTTGCTAACCATGCAGCTTATTCTCTCAGTTGTGCTGCCTCCCTTGCAGCTAAGTCTATCCCATCATTTTTGTTGTTCACTATTTTGTCGAGTCGAGGTCTGGCCGAAGAAGTATCCACTTGATTCTTTATCCTTTCTCAATTGTCGCAGGTGCTTGTCCAATTCTGGGTCGTACGGCACCAATTCCTTGGAAGAGGGTCGAGTCATACACAGATGAAATAACATGAATGATTAGAAAAACAATTGGTTCTTGAATTAGCACCAAAAACTATATTTAACACTATTGATTGCCAATCCCCAGGAATGGTGCCAAAATTTGACGAGCGCAAAACACAACACGAAATTAATGCTCGCTCGTCAATGATAGTATAGTTAAATTATCGTCTCCATAAGGATTGAATTTAAATAATGTTTGAATAATCTTTAGTTAATTACTATCCAGAAAAACTAACACTTGATTTTAATGATTATCAACTGCACTTGACTAGTAAACTTTAAGCAATTATCAATTGATCACGCAGGAGAGTTGAGCAACACAAAAATATCAGTGAGAGAAATAAGATAAATGATTAGACAGGTGCAAGATAATTGACTCGGGATCCAATTCTTGAATTTGTTCACTCTATAATACTGTTGATTCTCACAAATTCACCAGGTAATTAGATGAAACTCGAAGTTAAGATTCCTCTTTTGATTAAATGTTAATTTCTAGAAATAATCCAATTGAAGCACAATGAATAATTGCAGTGAACATAATGATGGTTTCGGTCTAAAGGATAACTTCTCACGAATAGTCCTCTATTTTCTAGTTCGATTAATAATTCAAGAGACTCTTTCGGTTACCTAGTTGAATTACGAATTTAACTTAGAGCGTAAGATGTAAATAAATTCGATATAAAACTCCCCTTTCGATTAAGAAAAATACTGAACAACTTCACACTATAATTCAAACTCCATCAATTAAGTCAAGCAATGTTCAAGAATCGAATCCCTAATGGAATTATTAATATACCATTTCTGTCAACACCCTAAGGGAAACTACTCCATAGCCGTGGAAAAATTCATCTCAATAAGGATTAAAGACATACAAAACATCAATGCAAATGATTCGATACAAACTCCAGTATTGCACCGATTGTTGGTTGAAATCTTGATGAATTCTTGTATCTCCTTGCCTTTTAGTCGCTTCTCAAATCTTTCATAGGTCAAAAGTCCCTTCAATAAAGTGTATTTGGTGTATTTATACTATGTAGAAGTGGGTCTGAACGGAAGTAACCTTTCCAAGCCGAAACAGGAAATTACTCTAAGGAAAATGAATAGGCGCAACGTGCCTGTGGGGAAATTCAGAGGGCTGTTACTTTCATTAGTCAGGCACTAACGCACTGCCTTGACGCGCCTCACCGCGCCCCATGCGGTGCGCTAGTGCAAATTTCTGAGAGTAATTTTTTTCTGCACTTTTTGATATCCAGACTTGGTCCTCGACCCCCGAGCGTGATCTTAGTTTATTTCCTTGGGATTTTACTCAGACTTCAATGTTCCAACTTGTTTTATTTATCTCCAAATTATATTTTTAACTCAGAATCATATCTTGCAAGGTATAAAACATGTAATAAGTGCAAGTCACCATCATTTAAGCTTAAACACAAGTAAAATGCAGTGAAGTGCAAAATACGGCTAAAACACGGGTTTCTAGCCTACCATCAAGGGGATGGTTGGTTTGGTTCTGGGAAGGTTTTTGATTGAATTGGAACTTAAATTCCTAGTTTAAAAGCTTAATATGAAAGTGTTTACCAAGTTTGACTTTTGTATTTGATCTCGGATCAGAATTTTTATAGTTTTGTTAGGTCCGAATGGTGATTTTGGACTTAGGTATATGTGCGAATTTGAATTTGGAGGTTCCTAGGTTGATTTGTATCTAATTAGCAAAAGTTGGCAATTTGAAGGTTTAGAAGTTCATAGGTTTGACCCATAGTTGACTTTGTAGTTATCGATGTTCAGTTGGGACTCTGAGCCTTGGATTAGGTTCATATGGTGATTTATGACTTGTCTGTAAAATTTGTAGTCATTCTGAGTTGTTTAGGCATGTTCTGGATAAGTTTAGAATTCGAAATTTTGGATTAGCTCATTGAGCGTGAATTGAGGTGAAATTCATGATTTTGATGTTATTTGGTGTGATTTGAGGCCTCGAGTAGGTCCATGTTATATTTTGGGATTGGTTGGTGTGATTGGACGGGGTCCCTGGGGCCTCGGGTGTGTTTCGGGATGGTTTCGGAACATTTCCCTTGTCACGACCCAATTCCCACAATAGATCGTGATGGCACCCAATGTCACCGTCAGGCAAGCTGACGGTTAACTACCAACTTAATTATTTATTTTATCGTTTTTAAAATCGCGAATCTTATTAGAAAAAGATATTAATGCACTAAAAATCATAGATACATACAAGTGCATGAGCGTCTGCTAAAGGGTGCAATAATAATAATACAACATATGTCTGAAATATAAAATAGACAGGATAAGTAAATAAATAATATGGAGACTCTGGGGGCTGCGGTGCATAGCATAGAAAGCAGCTCACCATAAAGTCCCCTCAGTAGTTACGATACGTGCCAGGACGACCACCAAATGAACTTGTCAGATCCTGCGCGTTTAGTGTAGAAGTGTAGCATGAGTACGTAAAATTAACGCGTACCTAGTAATATCTAGCCTAACCCTGGAGAAGTAGTGACGGGGGGTAGACATCGACACTTACTAGTGGTCCAATAAATAAAATGTAAGAATCATAAGCACGCTTGAAATACAACATGATCAATAGAATAAGGAACAATAGATAACGAAATTCGTTTGCAAAAGATCATCAGTTTACAAATCCCCAAGTGCCATACGCCATCTCAACAAATAAGAACTGTCAACTAAATATCCGATCTCAGGTCATAAAGAGAATATCATGAAATTTCCAAGTTCAATCAAGAGGGTAATCTCATGGGTATTCGGACTCCTAATAATTTTACATCAAGAATTATGTCGCGGTCATTGGGCCCGATCCATAGTCGTGTACATACACTACCGAGGTCGTATGGCCCAATCCGTGGATGCATCTCAATATATACCACCGAGGCGTTCGGCCCGATCCCCAAGAAATAGCGAAGACTTGACGGTTCGTTGGCCCCACTCACGAATATGTGTGAGTTGTGAGATTCAGGAAACTTTCGGACAATTACGTACAACACGGAAATGGACATAACTCTCTCATACGACCTTGGAATTCGACGATTCTTGTTGCTATGTTTCCATAATCACGATACAGATCTAATGGTTCAATTCAAACACAAAGCAAAGGTCGTTTGCTCAATATGGTACCTTTTATGTCCGAAGAAATGACATTGAAACATCAAATAAGATCGCGACACAACCCAAACACATCCGAAACACACCCGAGGCACCCGAGACCCCGTCCAATTACACAAACCAGTCTCAAAACATAACATGAACCTACTCGAGGGCTCAATATAACACCAAACAACATCAAAACCATGAATCACACATCAATTCAAGCGTAATGAACTAATGACTTTTTAAACTTCTAAAACTCATACCGAACCATACCAAAATCAACCCGGAATTACCTTAGATTTGGCATGCAAGACCCAAATGACACAATGGACCTATACCAACTCCCGGAGCCACAATCTGGATCCAGTACCAACAAAGTCAATTCTCAGTCAAACTTATCAACCTTCTAAACCTTCAATCTTCCAAATTTTGCCAAAAATCATCAAATCAACCTAAGGACCTCCAAATCCAAATCCAGACATGCGCCTAAGTCCAAACTCATCATTTGGAGCTAACGAAACCGTAAAAACTCCAATCCGAGGTCGTTTACTCCAAAGTCAAACCCTGGTAAACTCATCCAATTTAAAGCTTTCGAATTGAGAATTATTCTTCCAAACCAACTCTGATCTTCCCGAAAATCTAATCCGACTACACGTGCAAGTCATAATACATGAAGTGAAGCTACTCAAGGTCTCAAACCGCCGAACGACATGCTAGAGCTCAAAATGACTGGTCGGATCGATACATTCTCCCCTACTTAAAGATATGTTCGTCCTCGAATGTGCCAAGAACCGTTTCAAGTTGCCTAAAATCACTATTTAACACCTTGTGCACTTACTCGTGCCACCACAACCCATATGAGCACATTCGCTCAAGCCAGACTGAAGATCCTTCCTGCTACCTTAATCCACAAGCCTTAGAACCAAATTCCAACATCTAGAGTTCTCTACGAGACCTGATTCTAACGTGCGAGCACCGTATCAATCTCAACACAATGTACCAAACATGATCATGCATCCTTGTTGAACCCACCCAATGCACCCTATAATTCGTATGCCTATGATAACATCTTCCAACCGTAGAAACTGCAAATTCACTAACCCAATGCCCATAGTATACCTCATAACGCGTATAAGCCCTGATCCGACCCTCACGATACTACAACGATGAAAGTGACACGTAGAAGCTCATAACCACCTGCCAAATCAATAAATCATGGAGTCTCTCCGTTTGACAAGAACCATTACCTTAATTTGAACTAAATAGTGACATTTTTCGCTTTAATATACCTTACACAAATCTGATCGCACTGATTTCAGGTCCAATAACCTCGTCTCACCCAGTACAAGTTGCTCGGGCAATAAGCCACCTCAAACACCATCTAAAATCTCATATGACGCCATCAGTGCGCCAACAAGCTACAGCTCGAATATGACCATAAGGAAGAACGAACTATGGCAAAGAACTAACTAGCTCGCGTAACGAATCAAACGGCCAAACAGTTGCTATGAACCTTCTTAGAGATGAGAAACAAGGCATACAAAATTAGTATAAGGAATCATACTCAACATCTCACTGTTGCGGCGTGCAACCCGATCCAAACATCATACCCGTGGCGGCATGCCACCCGATCCACACATAACAATCTTTAAGGAAGAGCCAGAATGCTCATACCCACGAAATGCCCGAATATCGACCACAAGCAAGCCAAGTGTGTAACCAAAACCCTGGGGAGACAGATAGTGCCATGCGCTACAAAATGCCAAGCATGACGAAGGTACCATAACGACCTGCATCTCAAGAGCCATCTTGCTCATATAACTCCACAGGCTATACGGGATCACAACACACGTGTGAATAATCAAGTTGTCTCACAAACCACATGGCATAATAGAGTGTGACATAGAATAGCTAACGACAGGAATAACATTCTATGCCTGAGGACTCCTCCGTAAGCAATGCTATGCTGAATGAACACATCCGACCTGATGTAGAGCATACATTCACCTTAGAGCAACTAACGGACCTCAATTTGATTCCGATCATCCCATATGCGCCAAATAACCTTTCAAGGATCCAAAATGACCCTATTCATGACACATATGGGCAGTCGTCCAATCCGAAACAAACTCCCACAGTCCACAACCAAAGGAATAGAGCGCCTCTCAGTCATAACGTCTCCCATTGGCGACGGTACCAAAATCTTCATACTTGATTTCAATCTCTAACAATCAAATGACTAACAAGTCACACTAATACGACCTTCCCCTGGGATGTAGTCCCACAACCTTCCGCACCAGGTAATAAAATCTAAATATCAATGGCCATCGACTGTGCTATTTCTATAGTGCTTGTCAAGTATTTGCATTCATTACCCAGCACTTCTTCCACAGAGTAGACCATCCCCCGGCTGCCTGAAATAGCACCAGCATACTCTGAACATCTGAAATCCTCTCCCGCTCCTCCGAGCTGGTGACATTCTTATCAGAACCGAATAGCAACCTTGATCCTCAACTTCTAATTTCCATGCCGCTCACTGCACCTATCATGCCGCTACGCCAGAGTAAAAGAATTTCATCATAACCCCTGGACCACCAGTAGACTAAACACTTCATCGGCTAGAACCCTTTACACATAACCACAGAAAATACAAACCTCAAATTGTGGTCTAAACCACTAATTTACACATAACAAGACAATCAGAATCAAATACTTCCAAATCAATCAAATACTTCCAAATCAATCAAATAACAGTGGTTGTCAAGCCCGCACGTACAGCCACGATCACCTGTATATCTTAACACACCGAAGGAATTGATTATTTCCACAACCATGCTAATTCAAACCATTACTAACTGACCCAACTTCTTCCAATTTACTCTTGACTTGCCTTTGAAATAATAATAGCTCCATTCAAACACATAAAGGACCTCAAACAACACTCATCTCGAGTGACCCAAATCACGAGACCACTTCGTCTCAATACCCATGAGCCATCTCATACCCTCCTCATACACTCAATAATATTTCCAACTGATACACCTATTTTCAATGACCTTCCGCGAATCCAAAGTTGTTTCTCCCATTTCTCCAACACTACAACGCAGACCTGATGATAACACAGAAATTCCTGAAGTATTCTTCACACTCTGCTACAAAATCCCGATCCTCAGCCACATAATGAACCCAAAATCCTTAGACACCGCGCTTAAATTCTTGAACCCACTTGAACCACTATTTACAGTCACCCACTCTGACATGGTCCCGAATATATAACCAAACTCTAGTGCGCTGTTAGCATATGAACACTCCTAAAGAAGCAACCGGATGAATTCCTTTCCTTGTACATCATAACCATAAAAAGCATACACTCTGAGTCATCCCAAAATCTGCACATGAATCGCAAGGCGAAATATAGCACGCTTTCATCAAGTTCTTTGCTCGAATTTCCCTTGATGTTTTCTTTCCTTAGTCATAATCGATCCACCAATGTACCGATAACCCGATACTGCCAAGGCACATAGCCACGTGACCTAATTGTAGACGGTGGGCTCCCCCATTTAACTTTAAGCTACAATACATAAACCTAGAACCCACAATAACTCCTCCTCCTCAGTTACAATGATCTCGCACCGTTACCCGCCAAGTTTCTCGCAATCTCTTGTTAATTTTTCATAAAACATTCCGAATTATCATCCATAATCGCACATTCGACCTCTTGACAGTCATACCATCTTCTTCAAGCAATCCAAGCTCACATCACAGTACGTGCTTCCCGCTGGGTAGAAAGTAGAACTCTTTGTAGGAACTTCATCAAAATCATACAACCGTTAACCTTCTTGCAGGAGATAGCCACTTGTGGAATTCCATATCGACATCTTCCAACAACGTTGCCCCAGGTACAACTACCACGAAATCAGCAAGCCGTCCTAAGCCCATGTTCGCCCACCAACTGTAAGAGTTTGTTCATTCCCTATTAGCATCAACTGAAGGCCCAACTATATGTTCCAAACTCGAAGTCATATTTCATCCCAAAATGATAATCAAGCTTTCACATCCCTCTTCGTTCCAAGCAAACTCCTTTCCGTCATATTCAACCTTCCTCAGTAGAGTGTCCACCATCCCAAATGAAATTCATAGACTTAGTCATTGTCCACCATGATCCCCAAATTTCTCTAAACTTTCTCAACGCATGTGGTTGTCCTACCACAGAATCCATAGGCTACTCTGCCACTCCCACTTAGGTTAAACCATCTCCTTAAGTAACTACTCGGCATCTGTTGTTCGTACTTCACTTGCACCACTGCGAGACACCTCGCACCATGTCCTTCTTCCTCCTTCGCTACCAAAATACTACCTCAAATCATAATTCATCTTTGTAGCTCCCGAACAGATAAACTGCCACTAACTCTAAGCCTCCATAAAGATCATCCCTCTCGAGCCATCAACATTAGAAACACCGATTCGACTTTGAAGCCGCCTTACACCTCCATCTCTGACAACCGCTGCTCAAGCACCATCCCACAACACCCTACCCCGAAGGTAATTCAAAGGAGACCATAACACTGAGGAGCCTTAATGCGTTCAACAATGTCACAGCCCAAACCGGACGGCCATGACGGGCACCCGGACCTTACATGCCGAGTACCAACGTACATTTTATTTAACCTTTCTTATTATCTATAAAGGCCGATGAGATTAGTATAAATGGCAGACAATAATCCTAATCATCCAAAATTCCAGATAATGACATAAACATATATATAACATGGCCGACAAGGCTGTCATGAAAAACTATACAACAAAAGTAAATTTGCCGACAAGGCAATCCCAACTATACATGAGTCGACATTTGTCTATGAGCCTCTACAAGAACATAACTGCTGCAATGCATACCAAGACCATAGCAAGTTCGGAGAAGGGATCTCGCCAATACACACTGAACTGGGAGCCTACTATGGTGGAAGAGCTTCGTCTACCTGTCTATTAGGACCTGCAGCACGACATGCAGTGTCCCCAAATAAAAGGACGTCAGTACGAATAAGGTACTAAGTATGTAAGACAGAAAATCATAATGTAAGAACAGTAATGTGCATAGGGATAGAAAATATACACCCTGTAACATCTGAGTGCCTCTGAGGGCGACGAGAATATACAACCTATTACATCTGAGTGCCTCTGAGGGCGACCTATCATGAAATGCCTGATGTGCATATATGTATATATATATATATATATATATGTATATATCCCTTTGAAATCATCATATACATACGCCTCTATGGGCCTCATCATCATCATATCATACCCCGTCCATCATAAGGCTCGGTAACATCATACCCAACTGATCAGTGGTTGCACAGTAGGTTCCATACCCGGCCGACTATAGCGCGGACTCGATAGAGTAAAATAGATGCTGACAATAGCGCCGAATCAGTAGAGTAAAATAGATACATATATATAGTTGCACAATAGGTGCCATACCCGGCCGACTATAGCGCGGCTCGGTAGAGTAAAATATATAATACATGCTGGACTCATTGGAATCGCACTTTCAACCTTTCGGACTGGCGTAAGGTCAAAGAAGTAACATCAACATCAATCCTCCCAGAAGAGGGGAAACAATATAAGTACTACTACCTTCTAAGAGTAGAGTATCTTTGGAGGCTCGTTCATTGCATTATGTACAATCAGAGTCTTGCAAAAGAAGGAAAGGGACAGTCTCACATACCTTGTATGTATTTCCCAACCTCAAGCTATGAAAATTCCACAACTCCTTAGTCTACAATAAGAGAAATGACACTACCGTTATTGTTTAAGCATCATAACTATTATGTATTAACTGTAACCTATTTTGCGATGAAACGGACATCACCTCCCCTATATTTATGACTTCCCAAAAGTTAACACAATCACCAAACAGCCCAAACAATATCAATAATAATCATATTAAGCCTACCAAAACAGTCCAACAACCAACAACATTACTAGCAAGCCTTTCGACGTATATCTCACAAGTTCTAGCTTCAACGACTGAGCCGTAACTTGGATAATCTTAAATACATGTCGGGTAAAAGGTTCCTTACCTTTAAAAAGAAATAAAAACTATAATTTTCCCTTAATTGACCACGAAATATCCCTTCAATGCTGCCACAAGGACAAGGAAGCGAAGCTAGCAATCAATTAGGGTTTTTCGGCACTAGAATCACGTTAGAAGACTTGGAATTACCTAGGGTTGATATTTAAACATGAGGGGGTATTTTACAGAGCACAACCAACTTAAAACAACCTCCCACACGAGCTGGAACAACACAAAAATCAGCAACAACAAGAGGAAATAGGAACTTACTAGCGCCACGGGATTCCCGACACTTGATTTGCGTTGTTTGCCCTTTGTTTTAGTCTTGGATCATGAGAGAACATTGAGAGGTTGTTCTTAGGGTTCTAAGGTCTGAATATACTGAAAAAGAATGACCTAAAACGGGGTTGAGGCGTGTTATATATATCCATATGTCTTAAACCGCCTATGTGGGCCCCATAGAGAGGTGCTTGGCGCAGTCTCGCAAAAACGCGAATATCTCCAATTCTAAGATCGTATCGATGAATGGTTTAATGCGTTGGAAACTAGACTCATAGATATTCAATTTGGTGGGTAGAGAACCCCATAATTTCAAGTAAATTGGGAGAAAATCTTAGTGATATTTTACCTAAAGTATGAGTAAGATTATGAACGTAAGTTGCGACAACTTTTGTCGACTTTTGCTTCATAACTCGTTTGACTTCAAAACTTATGAAACAGATATTATATGATTCAAATACCTTAAAACATGACCTCTTGGTAATGTTAATCACCTCTCGATTTACCCGAAAATACGAGTTACAAAATCCTTAATTCGTTTAACTTCTAATACTTGTTAACCACCCTTATACATCCTTGCATCATTTAAGACCAATAGGACTAAATTCTTATTATCTCAAAAGTAATCTCTTCTCGAACCTATGTAGACTATCTTACGGCGTAATCTAACGTATACAAATATGGGTTGTAACACCCTCCCCCCCTTAGGAACATTCGTCCTTGAATGTAAGGGTTTACGGGGATTTTAACTCATTGTGGATTTCTGACGGAAATTTCCGGCTGAGTTTTCTCTATAAAACGGACACTAGCAAACAGTTAAACCCAACCTATAGCCTTACAAGGCTATACAAAGAATTATAGCTACGTACATTATCCGCATATCACCACTTTGTATTAGGAAAGAGTATTCTCAAGTTATTGCTTACCTCATAGAGACGTTTCTCCTTTTAATGCATCCTGCATTCCCCCAGCACCCTTATTATCTCCATTCTGGAATAGGTAAGGTTATTTAGACTTCATCTCATCCTCTGCTTCCCATGTCATTTCTTCTGTATTCTTGTTCTTCCACAATACTTTAACGGAAGCTACATCCTTTGTTCTTAGCTTGCGGACTTGTCGGTCTAATATAGCTACTGGCATTTCTTCATATGACAGATCCCTTGCAATTTGTACATATTTGATAGGGATGACCCGAGAAGGGTTTCCAATAAATTTCCTCAACATAGATACGTGGTATACTGGATGGACAAATTCTAATTCAGATGGCAATTCTAACTCATAAGCAACCAGTCCAATTCGTCGAAGAATTTTGTACGACCAAATATACCGCGGATTCAGTTTACCCTTCTTCCCAAATCACATAACACCCTTCATCGGTGAGATCTTCAGGAAAACCCAATCACCAACCTCAAATTCCAGGTCACGACGCCGGACATCGGAATAAGCTTTTTGCCTGCTTTGGGCCGTCTTCAGTCACTCTTGTATCACTTTCACCTTCTCAATGGCTTGGTGAATCAAGTCCGACCCATATAATTCTGTCTCACCGACTTCGAACCATCCAACTGGTGACCTACATCTCCTCCCGTACAGTGCCTCGTACGGAGCCATTTTAATACTGGAATGGTAACTATTATTGTAGGCGAATTCTATGAGTGCCAGGTGATCATCCCAGTTTCCTTTGAAATCTAGAACACATGCTCGTAGCATATCTTCAAGTGTTTGGATGGTACATTCAGTCTGTCCATCAGTCTGTGGATGGAATGCCGTGCTGAGATTCACTTGTGTGCCTAAACCCTTCTGAAAAGACCTCCAAAAGTTAGCCGTAAATTGAGTTCCTCGGTCTGATATAATAGACACCGGCACACCATGAAGCCTAACAATCTCCTTGATATACAACTTCGCATAATCTTCAGCTGTGTAAG